>ML360588.1:0-55572 GCA_005239505.1 Nicotiana paniculata
ATAGGATTTGGTATGCTGGCAGGTGGTGTGACTGCCAAAATAGGCAGTTTCTGCCAAAATAAAGCCTAGAAAAGTGACCAAAGTTGGTCGCTATTAAACCCAGATTTCCAGAATAGCGACCAAAGATGGTCTCTAACTAACCCAGATTTCCAGAATAGCGACCAACTTTGGTCGCTATGTTATTAAAAGAAATAATTTTTCTGGAAATTAGCGACCAATTGTGGTCTCTTTGGTTTAAAACAAATTAAATAAATTAGTGAAAAAATTATTTTTTCTGGAAATTAACGACCAATTGTGGTCGCTTCTATTTAAAACAAATTAATAAAAAAACAACCAACTGTGGTCGCTATTTTCCAGATTTTAAAATATTATATTTTATTTACAGACCAAAGTTGATCGCTATATTTTGTATAATAATAAATAAATAATGTAATTTAAAAATAGAGACCAAATTTGGTCGCTAAATTTATACTACTAAAATAATATAGCGACCAAAGTTGGTCTCTTTTTTTGATACCCGGAATATTTGGTCAATTTAACATAGAGACCAGCAAAATAGCGACCAAGCCTGTTTGGACGCATTTTGGTCGCTTTTCACTGTTTAGGGACCAACTTTGGTCTCTTTTTATGGTCGTTTTTTCCCGAATTTTTAGTAGTGTATGTAGCAATAATATTGCTGAAGCTAGAGCTATTTTACAAGGAGTACATATGTGTAAGGCTTTTACACATTGGGGCTAACAAATGTCCTGGTGGAATCTGATTTCTTGATGCTTGTAGATAAAAAATTGGGATGTTATCCTTACTTATAATATAAATTTGTACATACTTTTAGAGAAGGTAATTCTATTGCAGATCATCTTGCTAATCTAGAAGTTCAAATAAGAAATCATGATATCTTCAATGAAGTTGTTTCCATGCCTAGTCAAGTTAGAACTTTTTTGAAGTTCGATCAAGATGGGATATCCAATTTCAAATTCAATACTAAGAGGAAACACTACAATATTACTGATGGAATTTCCTAGACTTATGGTGTAAACTAAGAGTCCACCAAACTGTATAGAGAACTTGGTTATCAGTTCTCACAGAACACATACAAAGTAGTAAGTAAATAACACAATGATATTCTACGTGGAAACCTCCCAACTCACGAAATTAAAAATCACGACCTACACTCGTAGGATTTTAACTTCAATAAACGAGCAACATTGGATTGTAAATTCCTCACCTACTTGCAGTAACTATATTTCAAATCTTTCTGTAACAACTCTATTATAAAGCTAACTACTTTGACTAACTCTAGTCAAACACAAACACAAGGTTTATGCTTTATAAAAGTATCCTACGAGATGCTTCTAATAACCTGAGTAAGAGTTACAAGTGAATAACAGTAACAAAGATAACACAATACTAAGGACACACGATATATTCAATTTTCGGATCTGGTCCTTCGTTGTGTTGCTACTTTATTTTTCAATTCCTTGGAGTAAATAAAGGCGGCTGCACACTTGAGAGTAAAATATGATTTAGGGTTTGAAAGTGTGTGTATTCCCTTGCCTCATGTTGGTAATATATAAGTGAGGTTACAAGGATGATGCAAGTAAGTGTCTGGTACACAACATGCTTCAATAGTGACTGTTGCACTGTTGTGTGTGTAAAGCAGCAACTTTAACATGTGTAAATAGTTGACTTGTACTGTGACAAGAGGAACTGATATCTATCTATTCTCTCTATCGTTCCCTTAACAGAGTTTATTGGAACTTGTGCCAGACATTTGACTTGTTGTTCTAAGCACGAAAAGGCATGTATCAGGTTTTCCATTTGGTTCTCATATGAAGTTTGTTAAGTCATCAAAACAAAAGGCAAAAAACTTATCAATATTTTCCTTTTTGATAATGACAAACCTATAATTGAAATTTTCCCTGAGAACCAGATCTCCATATTGTTCCCTCTGCAGAATAGTCATATTCCCCTTGAGAACCTGTTAACCTGTTTCTTCCTTCCAATTTTCTTCCCTTTTTTTGGCATCATAAATAATTTTTCAAGCAAACGCAAGAAAGCAGTCCAGCAAAGTTAACTCATGCCATTTGTTTGCACACATTATAGCTAAAAACAGAATACAAGAGTATAACATACATTAAAAAGGGGCTAAGATTCTCATTAAATTAAAGGAGAAGAAAAACAAATAGTAGTACCATCATTAAAAATATGCACAGAATAAACAGTACTAAAGTACCACAGTCATAGGGAAAATATATCAAAATAGGACACTGGAGAATACAACGGAGAGTGGCAAACTGGTCACTGATAAGGGGACAATTTAGGGGGCACTAAAAGAGGGAGGTAAGGACAAGGGGGCAAGAGCCTTGAGGAGACCATCCACTCGAGTATTAGCAAACCTCTTCTCATTGATTAGTTGCTCTTTTAGGTTCTCAACCCGTTTCCTCAGCTATGCATTCTCAACCTCCATGCAGGAACTTTCTGCAGCTTGAGCACTGCTAGAACCAGGTTTCGCACTGGCTTGACTAAGCTTTCCCTCAAAAATGGCATTCTGGGCCTTCAGCCTCTTCTCCTCGTTAGAAACACTCTAATAATCAATCAACTTAGAAATTATAGAACTACTTCCAACTCCCCATTTTTATCAATACGCTCGCATTCCTTCAAGGTTTTCATTGAGAACATTTGCATATGAGTTCCCACAGCTGCTCTCCCCAAAGGGACTTTAAAATGTTAAAAAACATTGGTTACCAGGATCCCCTATGGCAGCCCATGATTCCCATCTTTGAAGTTTGCCACCTTTTTCATGTGTTCAATCAAGATCTCAGGCAGATTGATAACAGGGTATCCTTCCAATGCCTCCAAAAGAACCAGGTCCATTATCGATGTAATGGATCGTCTTTCTAGTTGAGGTAGGAAGACCCTATTCACTATCTCAAACATGAGTTGGTATTCTGGAAGTAGTGCCTTCTTGCGCACTCGTTCTCCTTGCTGAACAACCTGAGGATTTAGAATCAGCTTTCTAAAACTTGCGGAATAGGTCCCATCAACAGTTGAAAGCCCCTCAGCAGGCACATCAAGAATATGTCCCAACACAGCCTCATCAAGCACAAAATCCACCCCATTTACCTTCAAGTAGATGTTATTATCCTCCATTTTGAACATATCAACATAGAAACTGCGTACTTCCTCCTCATAGACCTTTGGACTCTAAACAATAAATAGATGATTCCATTTTTAGAATTTGCAGATTTCAACCAATTGCCTCATGCCTGACTTGTCAAGAATGTCAGTATCAAAAACCCTTCCACAAAACACTTTTTGCTTCTTCACCTTTGCTTTTATTTCAATCTCAGACACATCAACTCTGGCCCTTTTTGAGGAACCAGGTTCCTCACTACCACTTGGCATTCTCTTGTGGAACTTCTTTTTCCCACTACCTTGACCTGACTCATCTGCCTTCTTGTTTGCCATATCAATGACTTCTCCATACACTCTTCATCTTGATCATTCTTATCACGTTAATCCTTCCCACTAGAGTGGTATTATTCATCAAAGATTACATGTATGATTTCATCTAGCATTGAGTTCTTTTGTTTTAGACCTTGTATGCTTTGCTTTGTGAAGAATAGCCAAGAAAAATTCCTTCATCACTTTTAGCATCAAATTTTCCCAACACTTCCTTATAATTATTGAGAACAAAACATTGCAACCAGATGCTCTCAGGTAAGTCCGATTTGATTTTCTCCCATTTAAAAATTCATTCGAGGTCTTGTTTAGGAGGGACCTGATCATGCACTTGCTTATCAGATAATAGACAGTGTTTTCTGCCTCATCCCTAAAGCTCTTAGGTATGCCATTGTCAATTAGCATCGTCCTTGCCATATCTTCAAGAGTCCTATTTTTCATCTCCCTAACATCATTCTTTTGGGGTGTTCTGGGAGCCAAAACATTATGACTTATACCATTTTCAGCACAGAAGTCATCAAATTTTGCATTGCCAAACTCGGTACCATGATCAGATCTTATGCTCACAACATTATGGCTCATCTTCTCTTGAATCTGCTTCACAAAGGTAGCAAAAACTGGGAAGGTTTCATCCTTGGTTTTGAGGAACAAGGTCCATGTGAATATGGAATAGTCATAAAAAATAATGAAGATGTACTTCTTTCCTCCTATTCTAGGCATCCTCATAGGCCCGCACAGATCCATATGGAGAAGATCCAGTGGCCTTGAGGTGCTTGCTTCCTTCTTTGGCTTGAATGAGGACCTGACTTGCTTCCTTTTCATACATGCATCACACACCTTGTGATCTTTGAACTTTGACTTCGGCAACGCACGAACCAGGTCCTTCTTGATTAGCTTGTTCAACAGAGAGAAGATTCCTTATCTGAATCTTCTGTGCCATAGTTCAGCATCGTCATCAACAACACTCAAACATGTAAGATCGCCACTGTTCAGAGACTCAAAGTTTTCAACATAGATGTTTTCAAATCTTTTTACCACCAGAACCACTTCACCGGTTACAAGATTGGTGACTGTTAAACACTTTGATAAGAACTCCACTCCGTTTCCTTTTTCGCAGATTTGAGAGACACTCAACAGGCTATATTTCAAGCCATTCATATAATAAACATTTTCAATTGAATGAGTGAGTTTTTTCTCAATTTTTTCAACTCCCAGAATGTATCCCTTTTTTCCATTACCAAAAAGGAGACACTCTCACCTTGCATGACTTTGAGTGAAAGGAAATCATTAGTACTTCCAGTTGTGTTTTTAGAGCATCCACTGTCCATCTACCATCTTTGGTTGCTTCCTTTCGTTGTTGCCTGCACAAGAAAATCAGATATTAAAATTAGGAACCCAAACAAGTTTTGGGTCCCTTTTAATGAGGAAAGGGGCAAATTAAACTTCTTTTAGTACAAGCATGCATCACACATTTCTTTTTAGAGAACCAGGTTCCTTAGCAGTAGATATCTTTTCAACAAAAACTTTTTTTTTTTTGTTGGGATTGAAACCTTGTTTTACAGGAATCTTTGAAATGGCCAGTGTTACCACAATGAGTGCAAATCCAGTTATCAGGCATAATAACATACTTGCTATGTGGGTTGTAGAGAGCCTTTTCTTTTTGGAACCCGATTCCCTGCATGTTTCCCCCATTACTTTTATACATGGAAGTGATCGTGTCAGAGGACCATGTCCACTTTAGAGATTTATGTAATTCATTTTTATCCCTGCTTAGATCTTCCTGAAGTTATCTATTTCTTTCAAGTTCTGCACAAAGGCTCACTTTTGCCTTTTTAAGTTTATTTTCAAGCTTAAGGTGCACCTCGCTCGCCACTTCCTTTCCTTTTGAAGAGTTCATTTTCAAGATTAAATATTGAAGTTTTTACAGGATTATTGTCCTTTTTTAACTCCTCCACTGTTTCATTCAGATCCACAACTACAACCAGCAGTTCATCTCTCTCATGTTCTATCTCTTCAATTTTCTCAGTTAAAACATCTTTTTCTTTCTTTAAGTCCTCTATTATTTCTTTCAATCAACAACTACAACTAGTAAATCATTTCTCTCATGCTCTACCTCTCCTATTTTCTTACTTAAAGCATTTTTATCATTAATGAGATTATGATAAGCATTAATTAAGACATAAGATAAAGATACCAACTTCTTTTGAGAATAAGACTTCAAGTTTCTTTGAACGTCTAGAAAGTTTATCTCATTGTCATCATCATCTTCATCCTCATCAGGTTTTGCCATCAGGGAAAATATGGAGTCATATTCTGCTGCTTCACTTTCAACGGCCATCATGGAGGTGTCTCCTTGTTCATCATCACCATCAGAGTCATTAGAGAAATCTCCCCATGTAGCAAGAGCTTGTTTCTCAACATTATCTGCTGCATCTTTTATCTTGAATTTCCTGAAGGGGACCGAGTTCCTCTTAGCCGTCTTGTCTGTGTTATGCTTGTAATGGTCCTGCTTGTGGAGAGGGAAACCTTTGATAAAATGTCCTGTCTTCCTGCATTTGTGATAGCAATCATAGTCTTTTAATCTGCTAGAGCTACCCTTTTTAGGAATACCTCCATTTCTACAAACCATTTTCTGAAACCTCTGTGCCAAATAGGCCATGTCAACATCATCACCACTTGAGCCATTGATGTCTGCTTTGAGAACCAGGTTCTACTCGTTTTGGGATTTATTCTTTCATGATATCCTTCTTCTTCTTCATTTCGTAGGTCTTCATATTTTCAATGAGTTCCTCAATCGTCAGCTTTTGCAGATCATTTACCTCTATGATAACATTAACTTTGCTCTCCTAGGAACCAGGTAATACACTGAGTATTTTTCTGACCGGTTTATTCCTTGGGATAATGTCTCTTAGAGAATGAAGTGCATTGCTGATGGAAGTGAAACGAGTATGCATGTCCTGAATAGACTCATCATCCTTCATCTTGAAGAGTTCATACTCAGTAGTGAGCATGTTGATTTTTGACTGCTTGACTTGAGTGGTACCTTCATGTGCAGTGTGGAGAGCCTCCCAGATCTCTTTGACAGATTGACAAGCTGAGATTCAGTTGTACTCATCTGGTCCAATACCACCGACGAGGATCTTCGTTGCTCGAAAGTTGTTCTCAATGGCTTTACGATCGACAGCATTATGCTCCTTCCTTATTTTTGGAACTGTGACTGTTGTATCTCCAATGGTCTTCATAGGGACGAAGGGTCCATCACAGATGACATCCCAAAGCTCCGAATCTTTAGCCATGATAAAATCATGCATTCTTGTCTTTCACCAACTATAGTATTATCCATTGAATCTTGGTGGTCTATAGTTTGATTGACCTTCTTCAACATTTGGAGGAGCATCCATGTAGATCATATATAGGTGTTAATCTTATAGAAAGAACCAGTTCTGATACCAATTGATGTAAACTAAGAGTCTATTAAACTGCATAGAGAATCTGGTTCTCTATCAGTTCCCACGGAACACACACAAAGCAATAAGTAAATAATGAAACAATATTTTACGTGGAAAACTCCCAGCTCACAGGATTAAAAACTACGACCTACACTCATAGGATTTCAACTTCACTGACCTAGCAACTTTAGATTATAACCTTTTGTGACCTAGGAAATAAACTCTTAATCCCTCACCTATTTGCAATAAATATATTATAAGCCTCTTTGTAATAACACTATGACAAAGCTAACAACTTTGACTAACTCTAGTCACAAGTGTATGGTTTACAAAGGTATCCTACAAGATGCTTCTAAATAAGCTGAGTAGGAGTTACAAGTGAATAACATTAACAAAGATACAACAATACTAAGGACACATGATATACTCAATGTTGGGGTCTGGTCCTTCGTTGTGTTGTTACTTTGTTCTTCAATGCCTTGGAGTGAATGAAGGCAGCTACACACTTGAGAGTAAAATATATTTTAGGGTTTGCAAGTATGTGTAATCTCTTGCCTTATGTTGGTAATAGATAAGTGAGGTCACAAGGATGATGCAAGCAAGTGTCCGGTACACAGCATGCTTCAATAGTGAGTGTTGCATTGTTACGTGTGCAGTGCAGCAGCTTTAACAGCTGTAAAGAGTGGACTTGTATTGTGACCGGAAGAACTGATATATCTGTTTTCTCTGTCGTTTCTTTTAACAAATTCCATTGGGACTTGTTCTAGACACTTGACTTGTTGTTCTAAGAACGGAGAGGCTTTGTATAAAATTCCCTATCTGATTCTCATATAAAGTTTGTTAAGTCATCAAAATAAAAGGCACATAACTTATCAACTTATTTGCAAACTTTCTGCTATCACAATTTTGTACGTAATAGCCTTTTACAAACCTGATCAGATCCTTAATCTTAGGGATGGGGCTGTTAATCTGTTGCCCATCAAACCTTCTCCTTTTGCTATTAGGTTGGAATCTATCAACCTACATTTTGTTATAGAATCCAAGGTATATGTCCTCCTTCGTATAATTATGATTTTTGGAATATACAGGTTATGTTCATGCCTAACTCCCCCATCAATATGATGGAACATTATTGTATACGGTTAACACCGGGCTCGCCCCTTGTGTGACTAATCGAGACTAGAATATGACAGGTTAATGTTTGACCTCGAATTATATCGAACCAAGGTGCGAGGTTATATCAATAAGTTTGACCCCGAGACCTAACAAGATCGGGATCAGGAAAGATCGAGGGAATTTTGCCAAGCCAAATAACAGAAGGACGAAATATCCGCGATAGATTGTAGATCACGGCGGAAATCTCAGCACGTATCAAGGATAGGCCGATTAATTACCTAATTATGAAATTTCCTACCTCATATAGAACGGTATCAAGAGTAGCACTCCCCTACTATATAAAGGGGTTTGATCACTTGTAAAACAAATCACATTTACGCAATATTAAGCAATACAAAGTCATTTTCTAGCTTTCATTATCTTGTTACCCTGTTTATCTATTAGTTGAAACATATATTGGTTCAAGAATGATCAAACTCGAGGGCCAAGGCTATTCGATTCGTATGGTTTGCATTTATTTCTTTTATCGTCAATTTCAATATTAATCGGTTCTCTTAATTTGTACCAAGTTATATCATGTATCCTTAAAATTGTGTATAAATTCAATTGTTATCTGATTTTAGGGTAAACAGTTTGGCGCCCACCCTGGGGCTATGGATAATAGTGATTACGTGGTACTAACTTTCATAACACACACTATTTTACACTTGTTCTTGTGAGTATCTTTGATTCCAGGATCAAAATGTCAAACTCTCAGTCAACACCCATACACGTGGACAATGATTTTGGTCACCACGATGAAAATGATAACATAGCTCCAGGGAAAGACATACCTCCAATTGGCCTCTATGGGGTTCTGATTGTAGATCCAATCGACGTCAACTTGCATATAGCCATCAATGCAAATTTGGTCATCGATCTCGAGAGTAGCATCCGTAGGGATATTCGATCAGCCGCTCAAAGCACACATGGAGGCGAAGAGGGGGCGATCAGCCTTTGGGTGATCTTCTAAATGTTGCAAGCTCAACAAGTAGGCATAGCCCAGCTCCAAAAATAGAATCATACACCAAGAAGGATCGAGCCCGAGCCTTCCAAGGAAGTTGTTCATAGGTCGAACCACTTTCAAGAAAATCAAACAGGAATGAATCGGGGGCCGATCCTGCAACCATGAAGATGCTCGAGGAACTAGCAAAACAAGTTGAGTCGGGGGAAAAGAAGATCGAGGCAGACAACAATAAGGTGGAAACTTACAACTCCAGGGTCGATCATATCCCGGGGGAACCTCCAATATTGAAGGGTCTGGATTACAAAACGTTCGTGCAAAAACCCTTCCCCCCGAACACGACTCCCAAACCAATTCCCAAAAAGTTTTGCATGCCCGAGATTCCCAAGTACAATGGAATGACCGACCCAAAGGAGCATGTCACCTCTTACACATGTGAAATTAAAGGGAATGATCTAGAGGATGAAGAGATCGAATCTGTCTTGTTAAAGAAATTCGGGGACACCCTGTCGAAGGGAGTTATGATATGGTACCACAATTTACCACCTATATCTATTGATTCATTTGCTATTTGCTATGCTTGTAGATTCTTTTGTAAAGGCACACGCTGGAGCCATCAAGGTTGAAACTAGGAAGTTGGACCTTTTCAAGGTAAGGCAGAAGGACAACGAAATGCTCAAAAAGTTCGTGCCTCGATTCCAACTGGAATGAATGGATCTACCATCGGTCGCTGTTGATTGGGTTGTTCAAGCTTTCACCCAAGGACTTAATGTACGAAGCTCAATGGCTTCGCAGTAGTTGAAACAAAATTTGATAAAATACCTAGCCGTTACTTGGGCCGATATGCATAATCGGTATCAACCGAAGATCAGAGAAGACGACCAGCTTGGGGCTCCTTCTGAGTCTGTTTATCCTATCAGGACCATTGACAAAATCAAGAGGGACATTGATCGAGAACCGAGGTTGAACAGGGATCAATACCAGCCGTATAATGGAGATCTATGAGCAGCGGGTCTAGGTGAAACCCTGTACGAAGTGAAAGGAGGAATGACCGAGGATAGAGCTCTTGAGAGCTCATGAGCAAGAATCGCTTCGACAGGCCTATCTGACCTAAAGAAACACCATGATTGTCAGAATATAACTTCAACGTTGACGCAACCGCCATCCTATCGGCTATCAGACGCATCAAAGATACTAAATGGCCTTGACCTATGCAGACCAATCCAACCCAGAGAAATCCAAACCAAATGTGCAAATATCATGGAACCATGGACACATAACAAAATATTGTCGACAGTTGAGAGAAAAAGTAGCCCAGTTATTCAATGGCATGCACCTTCGGGAGTTTTTGAGTGATCGAGCCAAGAATCATGTCAGAAATAGGGACTCCAACAAAAAAATGAGCAAGAAGTACCTCAACACGTCATTTATATGATTATAAGAGGGGTCGATGTTTCCCAAGGACCGATGTTAAAACTCACTAAGGTGTCGATCACGAGGGAGAAATGAACTCATGACTACCTACCAGAAGGAACCTTTTCTTTCAACAACGAGGACGTAGAAGGAATCATACAACCCCATAAACTCGAGTTAAATGTGTGTTAATTGATCCAGGTAGTTCAGCTAACATCATTCGATTAAGGGTCATAGAACAGCTTAGCCTACAGGACCAAATCGTTCTCGTGGCCTGAGTGCTAAACGATTCAACATGGCTTGTGAAACTACTAAGGGGAAATAACTTTGCCAGTAAATGCTGCCGGGACCATAAAGGAAACCAAGTTTTATGTGATCGAAGGGGATATGAGATATAATGCCCTGCTCGGGAGACCATGGATCCACAACATGAGGGATGTGCCCTCGACCCTTCACTATGTTTTAAAATTCCCAACACTAGAGGGGATCAAATCAATCTACGGGAAGAAACCCAATGCAAAGGAAATGTTTGTCATTGATGAAGTGATTCCACTATCAACACTCTCATCGACAAAGGGGTCAGATTCGAAAGCAAAACAGGAAGCCAAAATACAATCACAGACGTCGGCCTCGACCCAACTAGAGAAGGAGGGGACTGACGAAGACGATGATTATGGGGTCCCTCGATCCTTCATAGTCCCCGATGACTCCGATGCTACCAAATCAACGGTCGAAGAGCTGGAGCAGGTCATACTGATCGAACATCTGGCCTATTAAAAGGAATACCTGGGCACGGGGTTAACTCATGAGCTCAGAAAAAACTCATTCAATTTCTTATAGCTAACATGGATTATTTTTCTTTGTCCCATCTCGACATGACAAGGATCCCATCGGAAATCACCACCCATAAACTAAGCTTGGACCTGAAATTCCATTCGGTGAAGCATAAAAGAAGACCCCAGTCCGAGATCAAGCATGCCTTCATCAAAGACGAGGTAACTAAGCTTCTTAAGATAAGGTCCATCCGGGAAGTCAAATACCCAAAATGGCTAGCCAACGTAGTAGTAGTCCCTAAGAAAGGGAACAAACTAAGAATGTGTGTAGATAACAAGGATTTAAATAAAGTATGCCCCAATGATTCTTTTCCTTTGCCTAACATCAAATCGCATAATCGATGCCACGGCCGGCCACGAAATCCTCAATTTTCTCGATACCTATTTGTCACGACCCAAAATCCACCAATCGTGATGGCACCTAACCCAACCCGCTAGGTAAGACAATTAACAATTATCCAGTTTCATTTAACTTCATAACTAATTAAACAATAGAATTATCTAAATCTTATACATTCCCCAAGGACTGGTAGTACAAATCATGAGCTTCTACAAATGATGTTTACAAAGCAGCAATGAAACAATTACACAACCTGTTTGAAAAGTACACAAATAGAGTTTTATAAGCTAAGGCTACCCCAAACAAAGGAGGCAGCTACAACAGGGACGCCGGTACATCTTCGAGTCCCGCAACCATCGAGCACAGTAACAACAATAACCGACATCTGCACGCAATATGCAAAAGTGTAGTATCAGTACAACCGACCCCATGTACTGAGTAAGTAAAAGACCTAACCTTAGGTTGAAAGCAGTAACGAGCTAACACAGGATCGGGTCCAAAGCCAATAGTTCCACAACAATTCATAATAACATAAATGCAAGTATAAAAGAGATATCTCAAAAGTAAATTACTCAGCTCGTTCATAGTTCCAGAAAATGGTCATGCTTTTTTCAAACATCTCAGTGAATGAAAATCCCAGATCTCTTACCAAAAATGCCAAAAGTACGAGTGAGTTTGAAAGCTGTAATTTTCCAAATATCCTTTCCACAATAAATGAAATATTTCATTTTCTTTCTAAATAACAAGTATAAAGTGCCTCTCCATACCCACATATTAATGTGTATAATAAGTCATGAATGACGTGATACTATAAAGCATGAGAAAAAATGCATCTCTATGCATGTATGTAATGAATGCATGTAAATGCAATGTATTTCAGAGATGAAACATGTACTCACACTCCTGGAGTACCCAATCTCATTACCTCGCATCCTCTCTTACTAAGCTCAATACTCAGCACACTAAATCACTCAACGCTGTATAATAACTGCTGCGACGTGCAACCCCGTCCATATATATATATATAGTCGACTACACTTACTGGGGGTGTACAGACTCCGGAGGGGCTCCTAAAGCCCAAGCACTATATCGCTGCGGCGTGCGGCGTGACCCTATATCGGTACGACGTGCAGCCCGATCCATATACATAAATATAATCAATATATATATTGTTGCAGCATGCAGCCCGATCCCATAAAGTATAATAGATATAATATGTTGCGGCGTGCAGCCCAATCCAAAAATGTCACTCTCACTCAAGCCCTCGGCCTCACTCAGTCATCAATCTCTCTAGTCTCACTCATGGCACACAATGTCTTGAATCGAGTCCGACAACAATGATATGATGTATCAGTAACAACAACTGAGAATGAGATATGATATGAATGCATGAATATGAATTAGTACAAAAATATCAATGGAAATCAGTTAGACGACAACCAGAAATTACCAATATGAGTACAAACAATATCAGCATGAAGCCTAAACATGATATTTAGCATGATTGACAACGCAATTACTTTATCACCTGGTGAAAACACAAATACCAACAAAATAGAGCCATTATACAGGACCATGAGAACAACATAGTCCCAATTCACAGGGTGCACGCCCTTCACCTAGAATGTGCATCACCTCAATACCAATCACATAACACGTATTGCGGATAAGGCTGTAATATGGGCCGGTCCCGGGCCAAACGGGCCGGGCCAAACGGGTTTGGGTTCTGGCGGGCCCGGGCCAAACGGTTATAATAGGTGGAACCGGCCCACTGTGGGCCCGGTATAAGTGGGTCGGGCCTAAACGATTCGGGCTATTTTTTTATTCAAGGAAATGCCTTATAATTTTTATTAATACGAAATTTAAAAAAGTGACAATATCTTTCATAGCCTTCATCCTCCCAATGAAATGAGCACAACAAGGTACTAATACCACCATTAAAAGGAAAAAAACTAATCAAGATGTGCCAAAATACAAGTTACATATTGATCTACATATTATCTCTAAAAAATTTCGTAAATCCTTCAAGGTTCGGAGGAATTTCCGTTGGTGGTGGCGAAAAAGAAGCTTGTTCATCACCGCTTCCGGGCGAAGAAATATCCTCTGCGAGTTCTGCTAGCATTTCTTCATAAGCAAGTCCAAAATTTCTTCTTTCCGAATGGATCCAATCTCTGAAGAGTACAGATTTTTCCAAGCTCTCCCTCATAGACGCTCTATGATCACCGATTTGAAGTCTCGCTTGATTGAAAGCACTCTCCGATGCCACTGTTGAAGCTTGAATATTAAAATATCTCGAGCCATACTTGAAAGAATCAGATAGTGTTTTTCTTTGTCCTTCCACCATTCCAAAACATTGAAGATGCCGTCGGGATTCTCTTTTTCAAGTCCCTGTGACAAATAAACTTGAAGCTCATTTAGTTGTGAACTATCACCAATATTATCACCTTGAGAATCCCTAAACCCTGTCCAAGAATTAAGTGATTTTAGTCCCGCAGATTTTTTAGATGACTGCGAGCTAGACGAGGTAGGAGTTAAAACATTTGGCTAGCATGATCTAATGCAACTTGATAAGCATTATAAATTGTTTGAGCATTTATTTTAATTGAGACTCTTTCATCTTTAAATGTAGCATATTCCTCAGGTGAAAGTGGTAAAGCATTATAAATTTGAGTATACCAATAGCGAGGACCTTCTAATTTCATGGTAGGATTTAACATGGTTGCAACACCATAAAGAGGGGGGATAGGGAAAAAATATTTTTAAACTTATCTTTCATATCATCAATAGCATGTTGGTAAAACTACCCCACCCTCTGAAAATTGAGTAAATAATTCTGCAAGTGCTGAAATATAAACTAAATAGTTTAGAAATAGTAGCATAATATTTCCCAGATAATTCATTTGTAGCAACATGAAAATGTTCTAAAAAATCTAGAAGAATTTTAACATTAGCCCAATCTTGATTTGTAAGGTGCTCATCATCATCATCACCACCAACACGAGCATTATACGTTGCGCTTATTGGGTTTCTATATTCATATGCAACAACTAAACTTTCATACAAGTAATTCCATCTAGTCGGACAAGATTTATGAACCTTTCTTTCTTTACGGCCAAATTCATCACATTTTTTATAATATTCTCTAACTCTACTTCTACGGCTTGAATAAAAAAGTCAATGAAGAGCGAATTTAACCTTTGCAATTTCAGCATTTAAAGTTTTCAGACCATCACCGACGATTAAAATGGTAAATATGAAAAATACATCTAACATGAAAAAATTAGTAATTGCAGGACTTAGTGTAGTTGTAAGAAAGCCTATAACATTAATGTTACTAGAAGCATTATCCATTGAAACTGACATTATTTTATCTCTGATGCAAAAATATCTATAAATATATGCAACTGTCTTAGCAATAAACTTACCTATGTGACTTGAAGTAATTATTCTATAAGCAATAATGCGCTTTTGTATTATCCATTCCTCATCAATCCAATGAGTGGTAACAGTAAAATAATCACAGTCATTACCACTCCTACCAATATCAGTAGTAATAGAAACGCGATTACTAATATGAGTAAATCAATAGCGCAAATACTGTTCATATTCATGTTTATATTTTTAAATATCAGCCTTTACGGTTGTGCGAGGCCATCCTTTATAAGTAGGATTAAAAATTCTTCTAATATAATGGACAAAGTGAGGGTTAGAGGGAAAACTATATGGTAAGCACATAACAGTAATCATTTTTGCCAATTCTTCGCGATCTTTATTTTGATCGTAATATAAAATGCCACCGGTAACAGTGTTATTTCCCAGTTGAACTAGATTTGAACCGGTACTAGGATTAACCTGAGTACCTACACTTGTCCACTCTTGCCTAGCTTTCATTTGAAGTAATCTAGATTTATCATTAGGGTGTTTCATTATGTGTCTGGTCAAACTACCCGTACCGCCACAGTCTCCAGTAAATTTATGAGACATCAAGAGCCCACAAGTTTTACACTTAGCCTTATTTTGATCTCTTAGTTGAGTAAAAAAGTGCCAAACAAGAGATGTTTCGGACCGTTTAGAAGGTTTTCTATTAAAAGTAAGGTTTACTACAGGAGGTTCAACCGGGGAATCATTTGGATTATTATCAGTTTGGTTAGCAACAGGACTAGTAGGTGTATCATCTAAATCTGGTTGCGTTTCATCTAAATCAATATTTTCCTCATCATTTTCATCGATAGTTGGATTACCATAAAGAACATTTATATATTCATCATTTAATTGTGAACCTGGTGTAAGATCATGTATAAATTGACTATCGGTAAATTGAAAACAAGGGTTATCACTATCAAGAATAATAGGTGGNGTAAGATCATGTATAAATTGACTATCGGTAAATTAAAAACAAGGGTTATCACTATCACGAATAACAGGTGGAGGAGGACGGGTAACAGGTCTGGGTCGGGGAGCCGGGCCGGGGCTGGGGCCGGGGGAGTAGTAATAGCTTGCCTACTAGATTCACCAATTTTAGATTTTCCCTTACCACCAAACATCTTTTTCAAAGAAAAGTCCATATTAATTATAAGGAAAACAAATTAAACAAACAAAACTATAATATTAAAACTTAAGAGTTGGAACGAGTTTACCGAATTGACGAACAACTTCTTGAAAATTNAATTATAAGGAAAACAAATTAAACAAACAAAACTATAATCTTAAAACATAGGAGCTGGAACGAGTTTACCGAATTGACGAACAACTTCTTTAAAATTGTATAATGTTGAAGACTTCAAGACTTGAATACTTCAATTCACCAACTTCACAATTTTTCACAAATTGCAATAATAAAGTAAGCAATTATAGAAGAAAATTAGAGAGAGATTGATGATTTTGTGAGTAAAATGAAAGAATGAGGGGGTATTTATAGTTGAAAATAGGGAAAAAGTGTAATTATAAAGAGTTTGGGATTAAAATAAAGTTTGGGGGCCAAATAGATATTTTTAAAAATGCCAAACAGTTAAACTAAAGGGCCAACGGCTAGATTTTAAAATTCTGACCGTTAGTCATTTTTTAAATAATTTTTTTTTACAAAAGAGTCGTTGGGCCCGTATGGCCCGGTTGAACCGGCCCAAGCCCGCTTGCCGATCCCGGGTTAAACGGTCCCGGGCTCACGGTTCCAAACCAAAGGCCCACCCCATATGGGCTCTAAGGCCCGCCAAGACCGGACCCACCACGGCCCGGCCCGTTTAGCCACAAGCCCACATGGGCTGCGGGCCCGGTCCGGTCCCAGGTAAGGCACGACCCACCTTCCATCCTTAATTGTGGGGTCTTATACCCTCAGCACTAAGTTTAGTTGAGTTACTTACCTCGAACATGCAAATTCCAATACCGAGTAAGCCAAGCAAGGTCCAAAAATGCCATCTCGCGTGTTTCGACCTCCGAACGGCTCAAAACTAACCAAAAATAACTCAAATACATCAAACAATGCTAAAGGAACCAATCCCAATTGAAAAAGGTCGAATCTTTAATCAAAGACCCAAAATAGGCCAAAAAGCCCAACCCAAGCCCGCACCTCAGAACCCCACAAAACACACAAAATTCGACAACCCATTCAATTATGAGTGCACCCATACTAATTTCACTCAAATTCGACTCCGAATTGATGTTCAAAACTTAAAAATTTACTTTATGAAACTTTAGGCAACCCCCTCCCCCTCCCAAATTTCACTTTGAAATCATCAATCAAATCCCAAAAATGAAGATGGATTCATGAAATATAATCAAAATAGAGTAGAGAATACTTACCCAAATCCATACGATGAAAATCGCTTCCAAAATCGCCCAAATCCGAGCTTCTTAACTCAAAATATGACCAACTGAATAAACCCTTGTATTATATATTTTTTCTGCCAGCTATTCTGCCTCGTTTCTCATACCAAACGATCTTAAAACTCACTTTTTATGCCTCCAATGGATTTCTTTTGAAATTATAGTCAAGTTAGGCTCTTGAATCACTCAATTTGACTTTATATTGAAGGAGATATGTTGGTTTCAACAATTGGAAATAGTGCAGATTTTTAAATACGAAGTCAGTGGCAATTTCGTTATTAATCTGAAAAAAATCTGGCAACCCAATTCTTAGTACAATGACCATAAAATCCTCATACGATGTCCAAATTTCACGATTCTTTTTGCTACGGGTCCGTAATTATGATATGGATCTAATGATTCATTCAAAATAGAAATCGGAGCTCATTTATTCAATATGATATCATTTATGCTTGAAAAACGAGCGCAACACAACCCAAACCTATCCGAAACTCACCTGAGCCCCTCGGGACCCCGTACGAACATATTAAAAATTCCTCTAACATAAAACAGACTTACTCGAGGCCTCAAATCACGCATAACAACATCAAAACGACGAAACTCACATTAAATCAAACTTAATGAACTTTCGACTTCCAAAGAAAAACTCGCGCCGAAACATATCAAATCAACTCGGAATAAACTCAAATTTTGCACACAAGTCCTAATACATCATACGGAGCTACTCGTGCCCCCAAAATATCGAGTGAAGTGCAACTGCTCAAAATGACCGGTTGGGTCGTTACATTCTCCCCCACTTAAACATATGTTCGTCCTCGAACGTGCCAAGAGTTGTTCTCAAAACCATCAAACCACCGTGCAATCTTACCATGCACATACCCGGGGGTGATCCCACGTCACCCTATCCTGTATATGTTCGATAACACAACATAATTGAAATTTTCTCAATTCAACCAAGCCCACAAGCCTTAGAATCCAATTTCCGATCATCCGGAATTTCTTATAAGATCTTAATTTTGCAACGTACACACTGTATATGCCGAACAAACTGTATCAAGCCATAACCATAATCCAAGACACATTCACATGATGTACCCCATAAGTCAAATACTCACAGCAATAATTTTTAATCACCGTAGCTGTTTAAAATTAAATCTTGTACTGGTAATAAACCTCATATCAAACAAAACCTCGCTCTAAAACCTTCGTACACTGTCGATGATGAAATAAACACGCAAAACTCATAGCCCTTCATCAGATCAATAATTGTTGGAGCTCCATCACCTTCGACAAGAACTACAACCAAATTCAAGGCCGATTAGCAACATTATCCTTCCACAAGTAGATATGATAGCACCCATTCTATGTTCGATGATCTCATCTTATCGAATACCGACTAACCTACTGACACACAACACCAATACTACTCGGATCCACAAATTGTGCAATCCATGCACCAATAAGTAATAATCCAAATGAATTCGATCACAAAAATGACTCAATCAAGAGAACCGTCCCGCAAACTCAACGAGTATCACCACCACAAAAAGCTAAGAACCCATCACACACCATAGAACCATCACTCGACGCTAACACAAAGGTTCATACCTCAACATAACTCTGCTGCAATGCGCGACTCCATCCAAACGCTGGTCCATATTATATACCTCGAGTCACCCTGCTCAAAAGCAATAACCACGCGGAATTCGATATCCACTACCCAAAGTGCTTTAGCATAACCACGGAGAATCAAACGATACAATGCCACAAAAAACCTGAAAGAACATAACTAATACTCTCTCAATCATGCAATACGAAATTACTCATCTCGCTCAAATTTCTGCTATGAGACCACAATAGGACCGCGCCATATGTGCCGAAAACCAACGAATCATAACTCCTCGTAACATAGAAGAGTAACTCACAACAATTTTCTAAACACAAATAATCTTAGCAACAACCGACCGACACATCCCTCAACAATGGCATTATGAAGCCAACCAATCTGACTCGGTACACATCGTAATTGGGCCTACCAATGGACCCCCAATTCAACTCCGGGCACCCAAACATAGATAGATGAACCTACGAAATACCACAATGACTGAATCATAACACATACTATCATCTCGCTAGCTTCGACCATGACTTCATAGTCCACAACCATGAAACAATCCGCTCCTGAGGACTCCTAGTCTCCAAATCCATAGGACACACAGATCACCATATCTGATCCAAATTCAACCACCAGAATGTCTAACACATCTCTCACACGCGATCATCCCGTGAGAAAATACTTCTAAAATTCTTCCTTGTCATATAGCAATATACGAATATCAGCAGTCGATCAACCAGGAGAGTGCCGCAGTACCAGTGAAGTATCCAAAAATCAAACACATTGCTCCTTCTGAAATATATACCCTCTTTAAGCCTCACCAAATAGTACTATCACTTACTTAGTCATCCGAGACCGTCCATGCTACCTACAAATTTATGACCTTCCCTCCAAAACTAAACTGTTGTTACCTAGCACATGCAAATCTCAATCCCACACAACACACCACATCTACTATGCTATCATATGAAAAATACGAGAAGTTCATAGTCCACTCTAGGGCACTAGTAACTATATACTCAATTAGCCAAAGACCTTCCATTTGATTTCATCCCGGAGATAATCACAATACACAACATGTTCCACACGCCGGTAGGAAATATACACCCCAAACCGCGGTAGATATCATCGAGAACCCTTCGGGACTCATTCACATATAAACAAGCTATCATAACTGAACTTCTCTAACTCAACCTAGCCACGAAGGCGGCCATAACCCAAGAACATTGCCACGAATCACATGTAGGGACTCACCACACCATAAGTACGCAAGGACCCGATTATCCATTATTGTGTTGATCCACCCTACTACCAAGTTGTCCAAGTACTTTCCGAATTTCCTGTCAATTGATACTTCTCCTTATTAGAACTCCGCGATCCTTAACCAAAAATTTCACCACACTAGAAACCCTAGAATAAAACCACAACGCCATAAGGCCCATAAACCGCTGACTTCCCTCTTAAGCGCCCTGAAGCACCACAACTGAGACACCCACTCTAAAGAGACCTCAAGTGAACCTAAAAATCTTTCCGTCACCCTATTGATACTAAAATGCATAATTCCGAAGTGGAGTAAAAATTCCACAAGTCTCGACATCGCCAATGTAACCCTTAGTTTCTATCCATACACCAATCTCGAAAATTCCAAATCTCTACATTTAAATCTTGAATCCATTAGAACCATTCTCGAGAGTCATCCACTCTTCTCAAATATCGATTAAACCGACCAAACAGACTGAACTACATGTGCCCCATTAACCTACTAACACTCAAGGGAGTACCCACATTCCTAAGAAACCGAGAAATTTCCTACCCCATGCACACTACCTCCTTCACAACTAACCACTCAATTATTCCATGATTCCCTTATACCCATAGAGTGTAATACATACGCCTATTGAAATTCCCTTACTCGAGTCGTCCCCCATCTCAACCACCGTAGTCATAACTGACTTGCCAGTTTACCTCGAACTGAAACCACTACAACAAAAAATCGTACAATCATCTCATCAACAATAGACTCCCCCAATTAGCTCAAAGTCATAGATCAAAACACACCATAACTCACAATTCCCACACTTTATTACTGCCATAATACTGTAGTGAGATTAAACTAAATCCTCCCTGAGCTCCAGTAACGCAAACCATATAATACTTCAAATTATCTTCAATCTCGCATTCATCATTGTAATAGTCAGGCCAACTTCCACAAGCGATCTGAACATAAATTGTAACATATACCATTCACTGGTGAAAGAGAGCTCGCTACAAAACAACATAAGGATTACACACCCTCAGGACACCTCGCAGGAGATAACCCCACCTTCTTAGCCTCAAACTGATATCTCTATATACTCCTATAATCATAACTATAACATAATTACTCAATATCCTTGAGTCTGAACTCATAACACAACATAAAGATCTACTACACTCCACAACTAAACTACATGAGAGGTCCTTCAACACACCCATAATTCGAAGCCATACGCCAAATCAATATAGAAGTAAAACACCCAATAATCCTTGTTGCATCCCCAACAAACCCTCCTTGTCACATTCGAATAATCTGAACACATGTCGCAATCAAATCATACTCACCACATAGTCATCCTGTGACAAAACCCCACAAATAAGGACAAAACAAACATATAAGTCCCAAATGCACGTGCTCACAAAATCGAAACCTCAGCACTCAAGCCACAAACAATACCCAGCCTCAAGTCCTCCAGACTGGTCCATCATCAACATGCCAAAATCACACCTCACACCTCGACCATGGAGATCACAATTCGTTGATGCACAGCTGATTCCGAGCGCTCATATGCGCATACGAATGCGTGAAAGAAATTCAAAGGATTACGGTTCAAGCTGAATCAATATCGCACGATAAGGAAAGAACGATGGGAAGTATATCCTAAATGCCCTGTAGCCTTTCGAGGATAGGTATGAACGTCATCAGACCGATCGACAAGACTCTACTAGACATTTGCTTATGACTTGTAGAACCTATGAACCTAGAGCTCTGATACCAACTTGTCACGACCCAAAATCCACTAGTCGTGATGGCACCTAACCCAACCCGCTAGGTAAGACAATTAATAATTATCCAGTTTTATTAAAATAATTAAACATTAGAATTATCTAAATCATATACATTCCACAAGGACTAGTAGTCCAAATCATGAGCTTCTACGAATGAAGTTTACAAAGCAACAATGAAACATTTACACAGTTTGTTTGAAAAGTACATAAACAGAGTTTTATAAGCTTAGGCTACCCCAAACAAAGGAGGCAGCTACAACAAGGACGCCGGTACATCTTCGAGTCCCGCAACCATCGAGCACAACAATAACATCAACCAACATCTATACGTAATGTGCAAAAGTATAGTATCAGTACAATAGACCCCATGTACTGAGTAAGTAATACACCTAACCTTAGGTTGAAAGTAGTGACGAGCTAACACATGATCGGGTCCAAAGCCAATATTTCCAAAACAGTTCATAACAACATAAATGCAAGTGTAAAAGAGATATCTCAAAAGTAAAATAGTTAGCTCGTTCACAGTTCCAAAAAATGGTCATGCTTTTTTAAAATATCTCAGTGAAAGAAAACCCCAGATCTCTTACCGAAAATGCCAAAAGTATGAGTGAGTTTGAAAGCTGTAATTTTCCGAATATCCTTTCCATAATAAACGGAAAGTTTCATTTTCTTTCCAAATAACAAGTATAAAGTGCCTCTCCATACCCACATATCAATGTGTATAATAAGTCATGAATGACGTAATACTATATAGCATGAGGAAAAATGCATCTCTATGCATCATGAATGCATTTAAATGCCATGTATTTCCGAGATGAAACATGTACTCACACTCCTAGAGTAGTGAATCTCATTACCTCGCATCCTCTCTTACTAAGCTCAATACTCAACACACTAAATCACTTAGCAATGTATAATAACTGTTGCAGCATGCAGCCCGATCCATATATATATAGTCGTCTACGCTCACTGGGGGTGTACAGACTTCGGAAGGGCTCCTACAGCACAATCGCTATATCACTGCGGTGTACAGTCCGATCCATATATCGTTGCGGCGTGCAGCCCGATCTATATATATAAATATAATCAATATATATATATATCTCTGTGGCATGCAATCCAATCTCATAAAGTATAATAGATATAATATGATGCGACATGCATCCTGATCCAAAAATGTCACTCTCACTCAGGCCCCCGGCTTCACTCAGTCATCAATCTCTCCAGTCTCACTCGGGCACACAATGTCATGAATTTAGCCCGACAACAATGTAATGATGTATCAATAACAAAAACTGAGACTGAGATATTATATGAATGCATGAATATGACTCAGTACAAAAATATCAATGGAAATCAGTGAGATGACAGTCAGAAATAACCACTATGAGTACAAATAATATCAGCACGAAGATTAAACATGATATTTAGCATGATTGATGGCTTAACTACTTTATCACATGGTGAAAACACAAATATCAACAAAATAAGGCCACTATACAGGGCCATGGGAACAACAAAGTCCCAATTCACAGGGTGCACACCCACATGCCCATCACCTAGCATGTGCGTCACCTCAATACCAATCACATAACACGTATTGCGGGATTTTATATCCTCAGCACTAAGTTTAGAAGAGTTACTTACCTCGAACATGCCAATTCCAATATCGAGCAAGCCAAGCGATGGTCCAAAAATACCATCTCGCGCATTCCGACCTCCGAACGGCTCGAAACTAACCAAAAATAACTCAAATACATAAAACAATGCTAAAGGAAAAAATCCCAATGGAAAAAAGTCAAATCTTTAATCAAAGGCCCAAAATCGACAAAAAAGTCCAACCCGTGCCCGCACCTCAGAACCCGACAAAACACACAAAATCCGACAACCCATTCAATTATGAGTCCGCCCATACTAATTTCACTCAAATCCGACTCTGAATCGATGTTCAAAACATAAAAATTTACTATATGAAACTTTAGGCAAAACTCCCCCAAATTTTACTTTGAAATCATCAATCAAATCCCAAAAATGAAGATGGATTCATGAAATATAACCAAAACCGAGTAGAGAACACTTACCCAATCCATATGATGAGAATCGCCTCCAAAATCGCCCGAATCCAAGCTTCCCAACTCAAAATATGACCAACTGAACAAACACTTGTATTATATAATTTTTTCTGTTAGTTATTCTGCCTCGTTTCTCATGCTAAACGATCTCGAAACTCACTTTTTATGCTCCAATAGATTCTTTGTGAAATTCTAGTCAAGTTAGGCTCTTGAATCACTCAATTTGACTTTATATTGAAGGAGATATGTTGGTTTCAATAAATGGAAATAATGCAGATTTTTAAATACGAAGTCAGTCGCAATTTCGTAATTAATCTGGAAACCCAATTCTTAGTAAAATGATCATAAAATTCTCATACGATGTCCAAATTCGACGATTCTTTTTGTTACGGGTCCGTAATTACGATACAGATCTAATGCTTAATTCAAAACAGAAATCGGAGCTCATTTGTTCAATATGATACCATTTATGCTTGTAAAACGACGTTGAAACATAAGAAAAATGAGCACAACACAACCTTAACCTATCCGAAACTCACCCGAGCCCCTCGGGACCCTCTACAAACATATCAAAAAGTCTCCTAACATAACACGGACTTACTCGAGACCTCAAATCATGCATAACAACATCGAAATGACGAAACGCACCTTAAATCAAATTTAATGAACTTTCGACTTCCACAAAAAAAAACTCGCGCCGAAACATATCAAATCAACTCGGAATGAACTCAAATTTTGCACACAAGTCCTAATACATCATACGAAGCTACCCGTGCCCCCAAAATACCAAGTGAGTGCAAATGATCAAAGTGACTGGTCGGGTCGTTACACTATTCCGGGTACAACCAAATACAAATGAACCCGGATGATCAGGAAAACACCTCGTTCATCACTAAATATGGCACCTACTACTATAACGTGATGCCATTTGGATTAGAAAATGCTGGTGCCACTTACCAACGCCTAGTAAATCGGATGTTCGAAGAATAAATAGGGAAATCTATGGAAGTTTATATTGATGATATGCTAGTTAAGTCCATGCGAGCAGAGGACCATTTGAAGAATTTGCAGGAAACCTTCAGTATATTAAGGAAATACGACATTAAGCTGAATCCGAAAAAATGCGCGTTCAGGGTCGGGTCAGGAAAATTTCTCAGATTCATGGTATCCAACCGAAGAATCGAGATCAACCCCGACAAGATCAAAGATATTGAGAACATCACTGTAGTAGACAACGTGAAGGTCATGCAGAGGTTAACCGGGTGCATAACCTCCCTGTGGCAATTCATCTCGAGGTCCTCCAATAAGAGTCATAGATTTTTCTCGTTGCTGAAGAAGAAAAATAATTTCACATGGTCTCCGCAATACCAACGGGACTTGGAAGAGCTTAAACGATACTTGTCGAGCCCACCGCTGCTTCACACGCCGAGGGCAGACGAACAACTGTACTTATATTTAGCAGTATCGGAGATAGCAGTAAGTGGAGTCCTAGTTCGGGAAGAAAAAAGTACGGGAATTTCCGATTTATTATGCTAGTCGGACCTTGGGTGAGGCTGAAACTAGATATCCCCACCTAGAAAAATTAGCGCTCGCTTTGATAAGCGCCTCTAGGAAACAGAAACCGTACTTTCAATGTCACCTCATATGTGTTGTGATAACTTACACATTGCGTAATATAATGCATAAACCCGAGCTTTCAGGACGATTGGCCAAATGAGCCGTAGAAATAAGCAGGTACGATATTGAATATCGACCACGGACAGTCATTAAATCTCAATTTTGGCAGACTTTGTGGCTTACTTCACACCGACCCTAATACCCGAGGTCGAAAGAGAGTTGTTAGTAAACTCGCGGATGTCCTCGGGAATCTGGAACCTCTTTACGGACGGTGCATCAACGCAAAGGGATCCGGACTCGGCATCGTACTAAAACTTCCCACATGCTACGTGGTTAGACAATCTACTAGAACTGTGGAATTGACTAACACCGGGTAGAATATAAGGCCATGATTGCAGGTCTCGAACTAGTTAAAAGCTTGGGGGCGGAGGTGATGGAATCCAAGTGCGACTCCCTCATTGTGGTGAATCAGGTTAACGGAACGTTCGAAGCTCGAGAATAACGAATGCAAAGGTACCTAGATAAGTTACAAGTAACTTTACATTGATTTAAAGGATGGAATTTGCAGCACGTGCCTCGAGATTAAAATAGTGTGGTCGATGCCCTCGCAAACTTAGGGTCGTCAGTCGAGGACAACGAGCTCAACTCAAGAGCCGTTGTGCAACTCAAAAGGTCGGTAGTTGAAGAAGGCCATGCTGAGATAAACTCCACAAGCTTAACCTGGATTTGGAGAAACAAATACATAGAGTATTTGAAGACCGGGAAACTTCCCTCAGATCCAAAAGAATCGAGGGCCCTGCGCACAAAGGTAGCCCGATTCACCTTGTCCGAAGACGGAACCTTGTTCCGAAGAATGTTTGATGGACCACTAGCGATATGTCTGGGACCAGGGGATACCGAGTATGTTCTGAGGGAAATTCACGAGGGCACTTGCGAAAACCATTCATGCACCGAATCATTGGTTCAAAAGGTAATCAGAGCCGCTATTACTGGATCGCCATGGAAAAATATATGAAGGAGTTTGTTCGAAAATGTGACAAATACCAAAGACATGCACTAATGATTCACCAACCTGGGGAATTACTGCATTCAGTCTTGTTGCCATGGCCATTCATGAAGTGGGGAATGGACATTGTTGGCCCTCTTCCATGGGCACCAGGTAAAGCTCAATTTATCTTATTTATGACTGATTATTTTTCTAAGTGATTCGAAGTACAGGCATACGAGAAGGTTAGGGAGAAGGAAGTCATCGACTTCATTTGGGACCACATCATATGTCGGTTCGGGATCAATCCAAAATCGTGTATGATAATGGGAAATAGTTCATCGACAACAAAGTGATGAAGTTTCTCGAAGATCATAAGATAAAAAGAATATTATGAATACCTTATCGTCCTAGAAAAATGGGCAAGACAAATCGACCAACAAAACCATCATCCAAAACCTTAAGAAGAGGTTAACCGACGCCAAAGAGAAATGGAAGGAGATCTTACCCGAAGTCCTTTGGGCATACCGCACGACTGTAAAGACCAGTACCGGGGCTACTCCGTTCTCATTGGTTTATGGAATCGAAGCCCTAATTCTGGTCAAAGTCTGGGAGCCAAGTATCAGATACATATATGCAACAGAGGAGTCAAATGACGAGGCCATGAGTACGAGCTTGGAGCTACTGGATGAAAGGCGTGAAGCGACCCTTGTTCGGTTGGCTGTCCAAAAACAATAGATCGAGAGGTGCTACAATCGAAGAGACAACCTTCGATATTTTATTGTCGGAGATTTAGTGCTAAGGAAAGTCACCCTAAACACCCAGAATCCGAACGAAGGGAAATTGGGTCCGAATTGGGAAAGACCGTACCAGATCCTTGAGGTCACCGGGAAAGGGTCCTACTAGCTCAGAATGATGAATGGAGAACAACTACCGAGCAATTGGAATGTATCTCACCTAAAATGATATTACGGCTAAGGTATGACCCCTTTTCATTTCTTTTTTATTTCGGACTAACACTTGCATGGGATCAACAAGAAGTGACACGAAGCCTTTAGGTCTAAAAGCACGTGTTGCACTCTTTTTTCCTTAGACCTCTTTTGTCTCAAATGGGTTTTTCGGCAAGGTTTATAAGGAGACAACAATGGATTATGCTAACTTAGAACCAAGTCTGATTATGAATCGGAACTAAAGATCAATTCAACAATACCCAAGGTTCCTTTACAATCAACCTCGAATACTAGGTGGATTACCCTCAGATATGCATTACCTTCGGATATCAACTCTAGTGAGGAAACTACTTCGTAAAGGAAGGGTCTTGATAGATAGGATTTATTATAAGGGCCAAATGGTCAATTGAACTGTGCCCACATAGCTTGCTCGAGCCTTGGCATAAAACATGTAAGCATGTATAATTGTTGTGCACAAGAATAAAGAGAAGTACTTTCCTTGCAACCATCTTATGTTTCAAAAATAATTTTTCCTCTTTACATCCCTTAAAAAATTTCGTATTTCTGATCTCCTAAAAATAATAAGCCTAAGGGAAATCCATAACCGGAATAGGAATGACCACTCCCTCACTCAGGGACTACGGTCCGAAAAACTAGAACAACCCAAGTCACTGGGCCTCGGGGGGTAAGACATATTAGGCAACTCCCCGATTTTTAAAGGCCACAGCCACCCCACTCGGTGATTGTTATCTTGGGAAAGCCCGTATAACTCGGGGAAATAATCCTAATGGGCAGCTCCCGAACTAAAAGGCTACAACCAACTTAACATGGCTCGGAGATGTCTGAAACCCGTAACAAAACTAGGAGTTTGAAAAAGAAAACTTTCACAACCAGTTCTAAAGGCTACCCTCGGTAAACTATAATCTTGTCTACCCACATGGGAAAAGGTTATGATAACACCGAACCCCCAAGATGCCTTAAAACAAAGTAAGGCAAAGACATGACTTGTTCGAATTATCGGACATAGCCTAAATTATTTTATGTTAAGGTGTTCTGGACCTTATGAATACAAGTAAATAAGCAAAGGGGAAGTTTGAAAGCCAAAAGGAAAAGGAAGACTTGTATATATAATCTTTTTACAAAGGCTAGAATAGCCCGATATATGAATGTACAATGGCCAAAACAACCTAAAAAATATGCAAAAAACAAAAAATAAAAACGTCTAAAGACCTAAGTTCCTAAGTGGCTTGGTCCTCATCGGAGGCAGCATCTTCATCCTTGGAGTCTTCCCCACCTTCAGATTCAGAAAATCTCTCGGAGCCTTCCTGAGGGAAAGCCAACTTTCGGGCCCTAGCTTCTTCTTCTTTGTTATTCTCGATTTCTGCCAATATATCGAAACCCTGTGCACGGACTCCCTCGAGAGCTTCCCACCTTGCATGATCCACCATGCTCTTGGCATATACTTGGATGGACTCGATGTCAACTTTGAATTGGGCCACTCTAGCCTCGGCCTTGGTATTGGCCACGACCACCGCATATTTGGCCTCCTCGAGCTCCTTAGCCAGGCTCTCTTGGCCAGAAATAGCCGAGTTAAGCTCATATTGGAGCTCCTGGATCCTCTTGGGTTGCACGGTTTTATCCTAGCCTGAAGTAGAGCCTCAGCCAACTCCAACGGTGCTTGGATAGCTTCCTTTTTCGAGGCTAAGAGGTCCATACATTTCTTGAACTCCTCAGCTTGTATCGTATCTACCTGTTCCTGGACATGTCTGGTCTATTCAATACTATATCGTACCTACATGATCAGATCATTAGCCACTATGTCCAATTCGTCTTCATTATCATGAAGTACTCACCTGCTCGGCCATCTCGGTGTGTTCCCTTCGAGCCGCTTCTAGCTCGGCCTGAAGTTTCTCACTCACAAGCTTGTAAGTATCTCTCTTCTCGGTGAGCTCCCGAACCTCAACCTCATGCTGGGTTAACTCCTCTCGGATTCGGAGGAAAGCCTCATGATGCAATACCAAGGCCTGCAAGCGTAAAGAAAGGTGTTAGGATTATTTACAACTTCAAATTTAATTTAAGTAATGAAGTGACACTCGAAGTTCCCCGATTCAAAGCATGTTGGGCCTCATTGAATAGGCAGGGTGCTTCCATCACGTCCATCACGACCTGGTCTTTTTCGGTCACCAAGAAACTGAGGTAGCTAGCAACCCCCACGAGGTAGAGAAAACCCAGGCATCCTCAGTGACAGATAAAATGCGGTCGGGCTTAACATTTGGGGCCATGAATTGGTCCGCCAATTTTGGTCTCGATGAAAACCCAGTGGCACACGATGATGGTACCTTCCTTGGCATCGGTAAGTCACCAAGCCAGGTGACATCTTCCGAAGCAGTGGACTCTAATACATCCAAGAAGTGGTGGATATGAGTTGCTCCTTGAGGCCCTTCGTAACAACGGCTCTCTAGAATACATGCCTTACAGAGCATGGCGTCTCAAATCTGAGGGGACCCAGTTATGTCTCAAAAGTAGTACTTACGTTTCATGTTCCACTTCTCAGGAAATGGCATGTCCTCGGCCGGGATCAGATCTGAAGTCCTTATTCGTACAAAACGGTCAATCCATCCTCGGTCCTGAGCCTCATCTATACTCGAGAACGGGGCCTTACTGGCCCGGCGAGCAAGCTTGATCAGCCCCCCTTGATAGATTCGGGGACTGTAGAGGCGCATAAGGTGATCGAGGGTGAAGGACACCCTTTGATTTTGCTTGCAAAAAATCAAAGGAGAATCACTATTCTCCAGAAGGAAGGGTGGATCTGGCCAAGAGTCACGACCTACCTCTTGCATAAGGCAATGATGATAGGGTCTAACAGACCTAACGTGAAGGAGTAAGTGTAAACACTTAGGAACCCTCCACGTGAGTAGTGATCGATTCCTCGGGCGAAGGTACCACCACATGCTTATTGGCCCAGTTGAAGTCCTCTTTAACCTATGTGAGGAGATCATCAGTGATTGTGCATATGTACCTCGAGACCGGCTCGCATCCACATGGTACCGACGAAGACTTTTCAACCTTAAAATCTGTAATGGTAGGGCACCCTTCCGGAACGAACTCCTCAGGGTGAGGTTCCACCGCAGCCCCGCTGTCGGCGGGTCGTGATGAAGAGGCGGCCTCCTTTTGCGGTACAGTCTTAGAAGTTTTTGCCATTGTAGAGCAGAACAAAAGGGAATTAGGAAGGTATGCGGTTGCTAAAGGTTCAAGAAATTTGGGTGCAAGAGTTGCAGGAAAGGGATTTTTGAAAAAAACAAGAATAAGAGGAGCTTTGAACGTAAAGTATGAATGAAGGAAAGTTAGGGTACTTATAGCTTGCTGGTGACTGTTCACAACTCATAGTGGCCGACCAGCAACTGAAAAATATTTAATGCCTTGGTAATTGGACCGATGATACGTTTTGTTATCTGTTTGTCGCTTACATCACAATCGGGTGTCTCAGTGACCGTTCGTCGCTTACTTCACGTCCCATTAAGACAGGATTCAGAAGTTCGTATCGTTTCTCGTCATCTTCTCTCCAAGAAATGAGGGGACTATCTGTATATGGTCAAATTCGAGCTCGACCCTTGTGTGACTAATCGGGACTGGAATATGACAAATTAAATTTCGACCTTGAATTATATCAAAACGAGGTGCGAGGTTATATCGTTAAGTTCGACCTCGGACTGAACAAGATCGGGATCAGGCAAGATCGAGGGAAATTTGCCAAGCCGAATTACGGAAGGACAAAATATTCGCGATCAGTTGTAGATCATGGAGGAAATCTAGGCACGTATCAAGGATAGGCTGATTAATTAGCTAATCATGAGATTTTTTACCTCATATAGAACTGTATCAAGGGTAGGACTCCCCTACTATATAAAGGAGGTCTGCTCATTTGTAAAACACATCACATTTACGCAACATACAACAATATACAATCATTTTCTAGCTTTTATTATCTTGTTATTCTGTTCATATATCAGTTGAAATATCTCTTGGTTCAAGGGTGATCGAACTCGAGGGCCAAGACTATTCAATTCGCGTGGTTTACATTTATTTCTTTTATCGTCAATTTCAGTATTAACCTATTCTCTTAATTTGTACCAAATTATATCACATTCCTTAAAACCGCATATAAATTGAATTGTTATCTGATTTTAGGGTAAACAATTATAAATAAATAAAAAGTTTGCCTCCTTGTCTATGTATTTCTCTGCCCACGAGCTTGCACTACTTTCTTCTAGTCAAATAGTGTTGGATTCGTTGTTCCTTAATCTCATTTCCTTTACTGTTGGTCCTCCTTGAAATTGATGAATGATTTTGCTTTAGACAGAACACAATTTTTCTTTTTATACGGAGTATACTCTAGGGAGAATTAATTAGACTACGTTCTCCCTGTGCCTTTGTCTTGATTCCGAGACCCCTGTCAAGGAGAGCTGTGCATTCCTTTAGTTGTACTAATTCTATCTACTGTATTTATATTCACTTTTGATTAAGCGGTCGCCGAACAAGGGTTATGTTAGAAGGTTATATGAGATCGATAATTATTATTCCCTTGGCTAAGGAGAAGAGTAGACTTATTAAGGGCTCTTGTTGAATGCACACATGCCAAACAGAAAAGTTAACGAAATAAACAATCGTACTTAGACCTATATAGTGGGACAAATTATCAATATATATTAGAATATACAACATTATAGTCCATTCGTCTAATTGTTGAGAATATTGTGCTTAATATTAATTAGGTACGGGAATATGAAAGTTTCGGTTTGAATTTTTGATTTATGAATTAAATAAATTACAATTCAAATAAGCTTGAATTGGATCGAATTTTTCAAGTTCGAATTTAGATTAATCAGATCAAATATATTGTATATTTGATTTTGAGCCAATAAGTTGAGCTTCATTTTATTCTTGCAAAAATTAAGTTAATATACTTAAGAAAAGTCTATATGCACGCGTGAAGAAAATAGTCAATCGAAAGTGTCATTCTCATAATTATCATTTTTTAAATTAATATGTGTTGCTGCTGTCACGGTCTAAGCCCATGGCACGTATTGTCCGTTTTAGGCCTAGATTCGTACGGACACCATCTCGTGCCCCAAAAGTGCGCAAATCATGTTAACTTGTGTCATTCTTTATATACTTTTCTCTTCCATTCCGATGTGGGATTCACCTAAAGTAACATATGCACCCATTTTTCAGAAGTTTGCCAGCCTAAAAGCCTGTCAGTCCTGTTTGACTCGCCCTCATCAGTCCGCCCTCCGTCATAGGCATCACAATTGCATTGTTATTTTGTATATGTACTTGATCTCTCCGAGCAACAAAAGAAAGAATAATTGAGAATTTTACCCACAAAATAAAAAAAAGAGAAGGCGATATAGTCACTTCATCTTTTTTTCCAAAATTTACCTTATGCTTGTCGTACCAAGCAAACTAACCGGTAATGGGTTGAAGGCCCAGAGCTCTAAGAGAGTAACGAGTAGCTGTGAGCGGCGAAACAGCATCAGCGTCACCACTGTTTTATTATTAACAGAAAAGACATAACAATGATAAATTAGTCAAACATTTTCGTCTATATAAAAAATCTTAAAGAGAACGAAGAAATAGACGGGGAAATGTTTACTATGAATTACCTGTATACCCATATCCTCAAGCCAGCTGCAATAAGTGTATTTGGTGGTAAATAAGTGTTACACACCGAATCATATTTAACTGACAAAGCATGATACGTGAAACAATAATGAAATGATATCTGGCATACTTCATTAATGAAGTGTGTGAATCACAGAAGACGCGGGGCAAATATGTTTAATCAAAGAATTGGATTCTTAGTCAAAGCTATTTTAAAAAGTACTCGGACTTCTGATAACCAAAGATATTAGCTAATAATAAGATTTAGACTTGTAAATAATAAAGCAATAAGATAGCATAAAAGTAAGTATATTTCGGTAGTGGTTCGAACGTGTCCATACAAGTGAGATTTTACTCCCTTTTATAGGGAATTTCTTAATATAACGTCTACTCTTCTTAATGATTGAGCATTAATGAATATCAATATCATTAATGTAACGTTACAATAGGTAATCGTAACTGTTGCGTAAAGATTCTGTAACGTTTAGCTCATTGATTGAAGATCTATGAATCTGCCCTTTATTCTGCTCTGGTTAAATTTGACTATGTCTCTTCAACTTCTCTATTAGACTGGAGCTTCCGCTTCTAATTACCTCGTGGGTGTTTACCCCGTACCTCTTTGTTCCGTACCTTTTTTCAAGCTTTCATCCAGCTGTCGCCCTTCCATTGTTCCACATATACTGCTTTGTCATCCAAGATATTACATGTGTAATGTCTATTTTTTACCAATACATATAGTTTTTCCACTTACCATTTATTTATCAATTGAATATTTGGTAAGTGGATACACATTTATGGTGGGTATTTTTTGCCTCCGTTCTACTAATGTCATTGCATCTGTCTCTGAACGTACGCTTCGCTTGTCACTTCTATTAAATGCATGTGCCACGTGGTGATTCCGGATTAGTTCTGCAATTCATCGGTGCATTTTAGGGCTTTTTACGGCTGCATCAGTCACGAAGTGACAGTTTTAATAATGACTTTCACATCAGTATCTTTTCATTTTTTGACGGTTGCCTTCGTGTATTAATACCCATTTTTGCCTTTGCTTCTACGAAAAACTTCTAACTTTCTTTTGTTGCTTGCAAGTCCTTATTTCATGCAGATATGTCTTCTTTAAATCAAGATCCCAAAAAAGTAATAATAATCGATGAACTATCTCCTTCTTCTGCTCCGATCCGTAATAGGAGGGGCGGTAGATTAAGGAGTTTGGGCTCAATACCTTCTAGAGGGTCTTCTTCTTCTCAACGTAACATTACTCCCCCACCAACTTCTAGGTTATTGTTACTCTATCTTCTTATAGGGCTAGAGCTTCTAGATCTTTTTCTAAGAGTAGAGAGTCCAGTGAACCACTTCGCGAACCAAAGGTAGATGAGATTGTACCCGCTGAATTTTCTTTCGTAAATGACAGTGAAGCCATAAGAAAATAGCTTTCTTCCATGACGTCTCATGATCGCGCTGATCTTTACCCTACTCAAATTACTGAGGGTTTGATTTCTCTTGTGCGCAGAGACTGTTATTAGAAATTTAATTTTCCGGTCTTGGTCCCCAATAAAAATCAAAGGATAACTTCTTACGAAGAAGGCTATTCTTTTGTATATGCCTACCCTTTTACTTTGGGTTTCAGGCCTTCCATCGACCCTGTCATTATAGAGTTTTGTCGATTTTTTAACGTGTGTTTGGGAAAAATCGGTCCTATCGTCTGGAGGGCAGTAGCATGCCTCAACTATTTGGCTAACTTAGCTTCACTTCCTTTTACCTTTTATCATCTTATTCACCTCTACTCTCCCTAGTTATTCCGCCAAGGAATCTTTACTCTTGTGACTAGGAGTAAGAGAGTTTTAGTCAATCATGATGATGACAAAGATAGAGGTTGGTATGCCAGGTTTGTTGCTGCCCCTACAGGTAGATTAGTAGGTGAAGAAAATTTACCCTTCCCTGAGAAGTGGAACTTTGCATGTAAGTTTTTGTTTCCATGGGAACCGTCGAGGAGATTTCCGGTTTCCGTGGTTGGGTAGAAAACTTGTTGTTGATCGCTCCAATGGAAGAATGTTCTTGGAAATACCTTTCTGCAAGGTTTGGTTGGAAAGTAAAAACCCATGGTAGGTTTTTTTACGTTTCCCTTTTCTCTCTTTTTCAAACTTCTCTAATCCCTTTTGTTTGTTAAGGTTTCCCGCTCGTGGTGTCAACGATGCTGCTATAACTGCTTCGAAGCTCTCTTTGGCCAAGGCTCAAGAAATTATCTTAAATTATTCTTCGTCAAAAAGGAAAGTGGATATGACTCAAACTTTAAAAGATGAGGAGGAGGAGGAGGAGGAAGGCTCGTTGGTTCGTAGGCCACGAGCAAGAAGAAGAGTCATGTCTGATGGCGAATCTTCTCCCCTTACTGGTCCATCTTCCGTGCCTGAGCCCGATCATTCTACCCCTGCATACTCTGAGGAGGAAAATCCTTCTGCAGCCACTGAGTTAGTTGAGAAATTGTTCCATCAAGGTTTTGGCTCAATTTCAGAGGAGACGCCTCTTGCCATCTTTCGTGCTTCTGCTCCAGTGGAACTTCAGTCCGCCGTTCCTGTTGCTATTTATGCTTCCCCATATGTGCCACCCGTGGCTCCTTATCTACCCCTACTACCGTGCCTTCTATCATTGAAGTAGGGTCTTCTAGCAATGGGGAGATGAAGCGAATTATGCGAGGTTCTTGCGGAAGGTAGCCTCTTAAAGAAATCAGGCCTAGGCGGATATGTGGTTGAAGCCTTTGATTGGCCCGCTTGAAAAGTCAAAATTGGAAATTCATAGCTCCTTAACGTGGATGAATGAGATTGTACACTCATCTTTGAAGGTAACCTTCCTGTTAATTCTTCTTAACACTAGCCTTTGCCTTATCTAATTTTCCTTTTTTTGTGTAGATCAATCTCATTGATACAAAGTTGATGAAAAGGATCGTACATACGGATGAGTTAATGAATGACCACCATATCGAGGCTGATAACTGGAAGGAACAATTTGAGAGCCTTAAACTTGATATGGAAGCAGTAGAATAGGAAAAGTGCACCTTAGAGCAACAAGTTAGAGTAATTGCAGCGGAATTGGCCATCGAGAAGGCTTCATCAAGTCAAGCAGACAAGGATAAAAACATCCTGGAGTCTTCCTGTGCAAAGCAGCTTTCCCATGCTACTGAAGAGATAAGAAGCTTGAAGACTTTGTTGGACCAGAAGGAGGCTTATGCTGGTGAAATTTTACAATCACTTACTCAGACCTAAGAGGACCTCCGTGAATCTTCAAACAAGATCCAATTTTTGGAAAGGTATCTTGCCCTTTTGCAGGTTTGTTATGATGCTATCGTGGTTAAAAGAGATAAGCTGAGAGTCAATATTGAACAATGGGAGAAAGATTACGAGGCTCTTGAGGATAAGGCACTTGTTGATGTGAGTTGGGCTTATTTGAATGCTCGGCTTGACACATTGACGGAAATGGGCCAAGAAAATTTTGACTTAGAAGCTGAAATTTCCAAGACTAAGGAGACGATTGAAAAATCATAGCAAAGTCAAAAAATGTTCATCACCTGAAGTTGAAGTTCAAATGGGTGATGAAATAGTGCCAGATGAAGCTGTTGCCCAAGCCTCGCCATCTCAAGCTGCTCCTCCTGCTGATGAAGATAATCCTCCCAGTGCCTAGTGAAAGATTATCAACCCCTCTCTTTTTCTTTTTTTTTTGGAACAATTGGTGGTTACCACTGGTCCCATTTGGGGGTGAAGTTTGGTTTAGTAAGTCCCCAATGACAACTTAGGGGAAATTTTTTATAAGCAAATTCGGTTTGGACTAAGTTAATACTTAGTTTCTACCATCGTATAATATTAATATTTCTCAGCATGAGTTGTGTTTTTTCGAGTTTTCGTTTTACTCTTAAGTGTTTGCATGCTTTACATCCGGGTTTTTGTTTCACCCTTTTTAACTTTGCATTAAAAATGCTTTAATACTTCGTGTCTTTTTTAAACAAGCACGATTTATAAAATAGGACCCTTTTATGAACGACACTTAATGAAGAAGACGTCTCAACTTCATAATGGTGTAAACATACAAAAGAGAGATAGGAATTCACATGTTTTTCTGAATAATGTTTTGCAGAAAGTTTTTATATTATTTGAACTTTCGTTACATTTTACATGTGTTTGAGCATCGTCTATGACTCTTTCGTAACTGTTTTCATTTACAACAGGTTTTGAATAAACACGGGGGTATGAATTTCTTCCCGTAACTAAATTCTGCATTTAACCTAAACATTCGTTTATATTCACGAGTATGTTCTTTGTAGGTTTCTGAATCAGGCTTTGTGTTTTTCTCTTTGGCTCTTTGATTCTGCTCGTAACTTTTGATTTGTTGGAAAAAATGGATCTTCAGGATTGAACTTTGACTCTTTTGATAGCCTTCTTTGCCTCTTCCATACTGTACAGTCCCCCAAGTGTTTGAGCTTTGAAGAATGAAATCTCGAGCACTTGACTATTCCTTTCTTGTGGTCATTTTTCCTGAAAAGGAAAACATACGGGACTCGAAGGTATATAGTTTAGATGATGACTGCTTAACCCTTTGAAATGTCCATCAGAAAGTTATAACCCTAGACCAAGAATTCAGTTTTGTCCTCGTGTCTATTCAGGTCTAATATCATCATCTGGTTATGGGTTAGATTTTTTCCTATCATCTAAAATGGTTAGTATAGTTTTAACTGTTCTAAATAAAATTGAACGTAATGATACCTGACCGTGGGTATTCCTTTTCCTTAGAAGTAATATTTCTTCAAGTGAACTACATTCCAACTTGTTGGTAAAATTCTGCCATCTATGGTTTCTAGCTCATAAGCACCTTTTCCAGCAATACCACGCACTTTGTAGGGTCCTTCCCAATTTGGATTTAATTTCCATGCTCCAGCCTCCTTTGTCGATTGAAAAACTTTCTTAAGAAAAAGGTCTCCAATTTTGAAATACTTGAGGTGAACTTTTCTATTGTAATATCGCTCTACGATTTGCTTTTGAGCTGCCATGCGTATTAAAGCAGCTTCTCTCCTTTGCTCGAGTAAATCCAGATTTGTCCTCAACTCGTCATTGTTTGTTTCTTCTATTGCTGTTGTGAATCTCATGCTCTGTTCACCAATTTCCATTGGTATTAGAGCTTCTGAGCCGTAAACAAGCGTGAATGGGGTTTCCCCCGTGGCTGTCTTTGCAGTAGTTCTATAAGCCCATAATACTGCCGGTAGTTCTTCAGTACAATTTCCCTTGGCTTTTTCCAATCGTTTCTTCTGATTTTTAACAATAATTTTATTTGTTGACTCAGCTTGCCCATTAGCCAAGGGATGATATGGTGAAGAAGTGATTCGTCTGATTTTATAGCTTTGGAAGAATTCTGTGATTTGAGAGCCTATGAATTGTGGGCCATTTTCACATACAATTTCCTTTGATACACCAAAACGACATATGATGTTTCTCCATATGAAACTTTTCACTTTTTTTTCTCGCACTTCCTCTGGCTGGGGGTAGAGGTCCTACTATATCCATTCCCTATTTCATAAATGGCCAAGGTGATACAACCAGGTGTAGTAATTCTGCGGGCCGATGCATATTGTTAGTATATCGGTGACATTTATCGCATTTAGCTACGAAATTTTCAGAATCTTCTTCCATCTTAGGCCAATAGTACCCTACTCTGATTAGGGTTTTTACTAAGGATCTTGCACCTGCGTGGTTCCCACAATGTCCTTCGTGTACTTCTTTCATCACGTACTCAGTTTGGTTTGATCCAAGGCACCTTATTAGGGGACCTCCAAAAACTTTGCGATACAAAGTGTCACGAACTAGGCAGTACCGTGCAGCTTTTCGGCGAAGTGATTGAGCTTCTTTCTTATCTTCAGGCACGGTACTCTGCAAAAAATTTACAATTTCGTTTCTCGAATCCCAGGTTAGATTATTAAATGTTACCTCATTCTTGTTCTGGTCAATTTCTGAATGAAATAAGTGTATCACAATAGCATTGTCTTTATTCGTTACATCGATAACTGCTGCAAGATTAGCTAACACATCCGCTTCTGCGTTTTCCGCTGTAGGTACTTGCATAATCTTCTATGACTGGAATTGCTTCACCAGGACTCGTGCCTTTTCCAGATACTGTTGCATTCGAATCTCTCTAGCAGTAAAGTCCCATGCATCTGGTTCACCACTAGTTGAGAGTCACTTTTGATCACGATCTACTCATTGAGAGTTCTCGTGCTAATTCGAGTCCTGCAACGACAACTTCTTACTCTGCTTAATTGTTAGTAATGGGATAACATTTAATAGCTTGCCTTATTTTTTCACCCGAAGGTGGTATTAAAATAATTCCCAACCCGGCTCCTTTGATATTAGAAGAGCCATCGGTGAATAGAGTCCATATTCCTGGATTAGCTCCGGTAAAGATTTGTAACTCTTTTTCTACTTCAGGAATTAAGCTAGTGTTAAAATCTGCGACAAAATCGGCTAAAACCTGAGAGTTTATTGCAGTTCTATGTTGATAGACTATGCCATATTCACTTAGTTCTATTTCCCATTTAGCCAGTCTACCTGACAGTTCTTGCTTATGCAAAATATTTCTCAAAGGATATAAAGTTACAACAGTAATTGGGTGACACTGAAAGTACGGTCTTAACTTTTTAGCTGCCATGATTAGAGCGAAGGCTAATTTACCAAGATGAGTATATCTAGTTTCAGCATCTTGTAAAGACTTACTTACATAGTAAATAAGAGATTGCTTACCTTTGTCCTCCCTTACCAGGACTGCACTTACGGCTATTTCTTCCACAACAATATAAATATATAACCCTTACCCTTCCTTTGGTTTAGACAGTAGTGAGGGATTCGATAGATAAGCCTTCAAGTCTTTAAGAGCTTGTTGACATTCTTCAGTCCACTCGAACTGATTCTGCTTCTTTAATATTGAGAAGAATTTAAAACTCTTCTCTTAAGATATGGAGATGAATCTTCCTAAAGCTGCAATCCTACATGTTAATCTTTGAACTTCTTTTTTGATCGTTAGTACATTAGATATTTCTTCAATAGCTTTAGTTTGAGCAGGATTTACTTCAATGCCTCTATTTGATATGAGAAAACCCAAAAAATTACCTGATTCGACGCCAAAGGCGCATTTTTCTGGGTTTAACTTCATGTTATACCTGCGGAGGATCTCGAAAGTAGTCGAGATATGTTGGAAATGATCTTCTGCCTTCGTTGATTTTACCAACATGTCATCAATGTACACCTCCATTGTTTTCCCCAGATGTTCCTGGAACATCTTGGTCACTAGCCTTTAATATGTGGCTCCAGCATTTTTCAAGCTAAAAGGCATGACTTTGTAACAATAAGTCCCCCTGTTTGTAATAAAGGAGGGTTTTTTCTCGTTCGAAGGGTCCATTTTTATCTGATTGTAACCAGAATATACATCTAGAAAGCTTAATAATTCATGACTTGTAGTGGCATCAATCATTTGATCTATGCGTGGTAATGAAAATGAGTCTTTTGGGCATGCTTTATTCAGATCCGTATAATGTACACATACTCTCCATTTACCGTTCTTTTTAGGTACCACTACGGTATTAGCTAACCAATTAGGATATTTTACCTCACGTATTGAACCGATTTTTAAGAGTTTCTGTACCTATTCATCGATCACTTGATTCTTGAACGATCCCTGCTTTCTTTTCTTTTGCTTGAGAGGTACGAAGGATGGGTGTTCATTTAGTTTATGAATCATCACTTCTGGGGGTATACCTGTAATATCTGAATGGGACCAAGCAAAACAATCTGCGTTAACTTGTAACTATTCAATTAACTTACCTTTTCTGGTCGGGCTTATCCTTGCTCCTATGTGGATTTTGTGCTCAGGCTTAAGCTCAAACAGTGGAACAGCTTTGAGCTCCTCAGTCGTTGTCTTGATACTCTTATTGTCTTCTGGTTGTTGAATAACATCAGGTCTGGAATCCATGTCCATATGTCTTGATGTGACATCCATGTGATTTGATTCACCGTGTCTTTAATTTTATTTTGTGTCTATTCGAGTTTCTCCCTCGTTTTTTAATTCCTCCGCTATTTCTTTTTTATTGGAATGCATCACTGAGTTGATGTTTCTTGAAGTCTGCTGATCACCTTGAATTTGCTGGATGCCCCATCTTGAAGGGAATTTGATTACCTGATGCAGTGTGGATGGTGCTGCATCCATATCATGGATCCATGGTCTCCCCATGATTACATTATAAGCCATATCTGTATCTATAACTTGAAATTTTGTTTCCTTGACGACGCCTTCTGCATAGGTATTAAGCTCAATTTGTCCTTTTGTTATGACAGTAGAGTTGTCGAATCAGGACAAGGAGCGTGCTTTTGGAATTACACGGTCCCTCATTAATATCTCTTCCACAACCCTCAGCAAAATGATATTGACTGAGCTACCTGGATCAATCAATACTCTTTTTACGTTAGTGTCATGTATAAGTAGAGAATTTACCAGTGCGTCATTATGTGGAAGCAGTAATCCATCAGCATCTGAGTCGTCAAATGAGATGTTGTCAGCCTCCAATGTCTCACGAGTCCGTTTCCCGTGGGTCACTGTGAACTTGGACATCCTTCTTGCTGAAGTATAAGTTACGCCATTTACTTCCTCTCCTCCATTTATCACATTTACAGTTCTCTTCGGAGATGGTGGTTTTGGGGGCTCCTGCATATTATTCATATACGCTTGTTTACCTTTTTCACTAAATAGTTTTGTTAGATAACCTTGTTTTAATAAGTGTTCTACCTTACCTTGCAATAACCTGCAGTCTGATGTTTTGTGCCCATGATCATTGCGAAATTCACACCAGAAGTCTGGGTTCCTTCTTTTTGGATTTGATCTCATTTCTTTGGGCCATCGAACTTTATCGCCCATATTTATTAATACTGTAATTATCTCGGAAGTACTTATATTGAAACTGTAATCTCCAATTTTTGTATTACCTTTATTTGGCTCATCTCGATCCTTTCTGGGTCTTGATGATGATGAGCTCGAATCTTTATTCGACGGTCTATGATCAGACCGTGGGTTTTCAAATTTGGAATGAGCCTCTCATCCCGAAGGTCCTATGTATGGATCGTACCTATTTTTGCCAGTTCTCTTTTCTTATTCGGAGCGTCTAGAACTCATCTCGTCTTCTACTTTTGATTGGGCAATAGTATCTTCGAAATTCGTAATTTGGTGTTGTACATGTTATAAACATCGTTCCATGTCGTAGCTGGGAACTCTCTCAAGCTCTCTTTGAGTCTCCTCGTGGCTTCAGAGCTTTTATCATTCAAATTACTTGCAAAGGCAATAGCTTCCCAATTGTCAGGTACTCTTGGTAGAAGCATCCTTTCACGTTGAAACCTGTCTACGAATTCATGAAGCAACTCTGTATCTCCCTGTTTTATTTTGAATATGTATTCCATTCTCTTTTCCACTTTTTGTGCACCAGAATATGCTTTTATAAACAAATCTGCAAGCTCAGCAAAATAATCAACAGAATTTTCGGGCAACATAGAATACCATGTTAATGCTCCTTTGGTGAGTGTCTCTCCAAACTTTTTGACCAACACGGATTCAATTTCTCTCTTAGTCAGGTCGTTTATTTTTACTCCTGTGGTGAAAGCAGTAACATGATCACGTGGATCAGTTGTCCCATCGTACTTTGGTATGTTAGGCATTTTGAATTTCTTGGGAATCGACAAAGGTGCTGCACTTGGCTTCCAGGGTTGTTGAGAGTATTTATCAATATCAATATCCTTGACGACAGGTGGTACTCCAGGAATTTGCTCGATGCGATTGTTTTGTTCCTTCACCTATTTCTGCAAGGTTAGTATTAAAGATTTTAAAGAATTATAAGACATACCCGGTCTTTCTCCAGGTGATTCATTTAGAGTGCCTCTACTTCCTGAATTTGCTAGTCCGGATTGTGAATTTTGTACAGTCGCGGTGTTTTTTGGAGGAGGCGTAGGTGACACAGTTGGTAGGCCCCTCATGAAATCTTGAAGAGCTTCACTCACATATTCACCAACCATCTGCTTCACAGGGTCTTATTCTCCTGTTTGCTCGTTTCCAATTTGATCATTGTTGTGAGTTGTAGATCTTTCTAGGGAGTTGTCCCTTGAACCTCGTGGGGATCCCTGAGGCGATGGAACTGGGGTTGCAGTTGTTTGTTGGTTGTTGTTCTTGGTATTCGACATGATTCGATAAAGGTTATTCAAGAAAAAATAAAGATTATCAGATTCCTGGTGACGGAACCAAGTTGTTTAACCAAAGAATTGGATTCTTAGTCAAAGCTTGTAACGACCCAGTCGGTCGTTTTGAGAGTTAGCGACTCGATCCCCTAATAACCGCTTCTCACATGTCTTTTTATGTTATTGGAACTTGTCAGAGCGTTGAGTGATGAAATCTGGAATGATTTTGGACACATAGTCCTTAAATGTGGATTTTAGCCTTTGAAATCAGGCCGTAGCTAGAGGTGTGTGAAGACGGATCTAGAGTGGAATTCGTCAACTCCGTTAACTCCGTTGGGTTAGTTCGGTGTTAGGAGCGTGTTCGGAATGTGTTTTCGAGGTCGGTTGTAGATTTAGGCCTGAATTGGAGAAAGTTAGAATTTCGGCGATTTCCGCTGATGGGTGAAATTTTGATATCGGACTCAGAATGGAATTCTGAAAGCGACAACAGGTCCGTAATGCCAGTTGTGACCTTTGTGCAAAATTTGAGGTCATTCGAATGAGTTTTGACGTGTTTTGGCATCGAATGTGAATTTTAGAAATTTCATAAGTTCTTACGCTTGAATCTATGCATAATTGATGTTTTTGATGTTATGAGATGTGTTTTTAAGGCTCAACCAAGTTTGAACAAGGTATTAGGGTCAGTTGGTAGGTTTGGTTGAGGTCCCGGGGGCCTCGAGGTTGTTTCAGATGCCCAACGAGTGAGTTTCGAACTTTAAGAGCAGCTGTACCATTTCTGGTTCTGGTGTCTCGCACTTGCGATGGTTTTTCCGCAGGTGCGGACACGCAGATGCGAAGGGGGTGCAAATAGGTGCGGACGTAGTTCAAGCTGGCCAGCCTCACAGGCGCTGAAGAATATCCGCAAGTGCGGAGCCACACCTGCGACCCAACCACCACAGGTGCGACCCCAGGCCTTTTAATAAGTTTCCGCACCTGTGATTGTGTTTTTGTAGGTGCGATCCCAATGTCGCAGGTGCGAAATCCCTAGGCTGGTTATACTAAAATCCGAGGGTTTGAAATTAGTAACTCCAAAATCGATTGAGAGCGGATTTGGCGATTTTCAGTGGAATTTGATGAGGAGAATCATAGGTAACGTTTTCTAACATTATTCCATTTGTATATCAATAATCTCTATCAATTTTCTCAATCTAATCAATGAAATTGGATGAAAAAACATGAAATTGGGATGAAACTTCCCGAAGTAGCAATATGAGGATTTAGGGAGATTTAGACGTCGAATTTTGTTGATTCTTGTTCTATTGAGTTCATGAGCGAATGGGTGCTCGGGAAATATAATTTTTACCCGATTCCGAGACGTGGGCCCGGGGGACTTTTTGGGCGAATTTCCAAATTTCGCGTAGTAGCTTCGAACTTATTAGTTATTATGTTTCCTTGAAATGATATTTACACTATGCAATCGAATTGACTAGATTTGGGTCACCCGGAGTTGGATACTCATGGCAAGGGCGTGGTATTGAGTTTATTAGTGCAGTCAAGGTAAGTGGTTTGCCTAACTCTGTGTTGGCGACTTCCCCTTAGGCATTTTTATACTGATTTTGTTATGTGGACGCCGTGTACGTGAGGTGACGTGTGCGTACACGGGTCATTGTTGCTAAAATTACATTTTTCCTTCAATGGAATCACTCATTTTCATTCCTATATTACTGTTTCCTGTCTTAACTGAGTAATTAGCTTAAGAATAAGCATGCCTACCTGTCCTCACTTGATTTCCTCTTATTTGCTACTAGTTACACCATGCTTAGGTAGTTTTACTTTATTCTTGCCTGTTGTTTTTCCTGAACTCTTTAATTAATCCGCATTCGACATACTTTTGCATTGCATATTTAAATTGGGACTACGGACCGAGATCCGGGAGCTTTCCCCTCGTACTGCATTGCATATTTAAATTAGGACTACACACCGAGATCCGAGAGCTTTCCCCCTGTACTGCAATGCATATTTCAATTGGGACTACAGATGGAGATCTGGGAGTTTTCCCCCTGTACTGCATAGCATAGTTTAATTGGAATTACGGACTGAGATTCGGGAGCTTTCCCCTTGTACTGCATTGCATATTTACTGTTGAGATATATATTGTGCTGAGCCGAGGGCTCTCTTTCTGTTATTAATTATTCCAATTTCCATTAATCCTATTTATCATTTCTTATCTATATTTCACTGTTTTAATTTATAATTGACTTGTTTTAAAACTCAGTAGAGCCTCAACCTGACCTCGTCACTACTTGACTGGGGTTAGGCTTGGCACTTACGGAATACCGAATGTGGAGTACTCACGCCCTTTCCTGCGCATATTTTCCCCATGTGCAGATCCAAGTACCAGTGCATAGTTCAGTGGCTAAGCGCATCTTAGTAGTTTCTTAGGAGACAACGAGGTAATTCTTCCGCGTCCGCAGGATCTCACGAGTCTCCTTCCTACTCTAGTATAGATATAGGAGATATATAGATACATTTTCCTTATTCCTTTGTATAGAGCTATAGTAGTTCAGAGTTTGTGACTTTGTGATGTTCCAGGTTTTGGGAAAGTAAAAGATCTAAATGCCGAGTCGCTAAAATTTTATAGTATTGCTTCTTCGTTACTGTTTCTATTATTGTTTTGCCTTATTTTCCGCAAATCTTAGGCTTACCTAGTTGTAGAGACTAGGTTACATCACGAGACCGTTCGGAGGGTAATTCGGGTCGTGACAAGTTGGTATCAAAGCGTCTAGTTCATAGGAGTCACAACTCACAAGCCATTTTATTAGACTCCCGCGGATCGCTGCAGAGACGTCTTTATCTATCTTTGAGAGGCTATGTAACTGTTAAGAATAATCAAATTCTTTGGAATTCCTTATCGTGCTAGTTACTGTCATCAAATTCTTAAACATTATTCCATTCTTGCTTGCAGATGGTTTGTACCCGTACTGGACGTACTGAGGACCAGGCACCCGAGCCCCCAATCAGATCCACCAGAGGCAGGGGCCGGAGCAGAGGACGAGCATGCGGTGCAGCCCGAGCACCTGCTAGAGCAGAGGCAGAGGAGCCCCCAACAGCGACAGTTGGATGGGAATAGGAGGTCCCTACTATTACTCCAGACCTCCAGGAGACATTGGCTCAGTTCTTGAGTGCCTTCAGTACTCTGTCTCAGGCGAGATTACTTCCGATAGCTCCAGCTACATCCCAGGCCGGGGGAGGGGCACAGACTTTCGCAGCCCGTACTTCTGAGCAGAGGGTTCATATTGGGCAGGTTCTAGAGTATATTCTTATGCCCCCAGCAGCTCCAGCTCAGCAGGAGACTAGGATAGTTGTTCCTGAGGCAGAGCAACTCCGACTTGAGAGGTACAAGAAGTACCACCCACATGAGTTCAGCGGACTAGCTTCGGATGACGCCGTAGGTTTTCTCGAGGGCTGTCATCGCATTCTCCGCACTATGTGTATTGTGGAGACGAGTGGGGTTTCTTTCACTTCTTTCCAGCTGAGGGGAGCAAATTATCAGTGGTGGCATGCTTTTGAGTTTAATAGTCTGGATGAGGCAGCTTCACTTACTTGGGCTCAGTTCTCCGAGATGTTCTTACTTGAGTTTGTCCCTCAGAGCTTCAAGGATACTCGGCGTGTGGATTTTGAGCAGCTACGCCAGGGTACCATGACTGTGTCAGAGTATGCAGTCTGTTACAGTTATTTGGCTCGCCATGCACCAGCCTTGGTTGTCACTGTCAGAGAGATGGTTCGACGCTTTATTGAGGGAATCCACCCCAGTATTTGGACAACCATGGCCAGAGAGCTGGAGACCGATATTACTTACCAGCAGGCCGTGAGTATTTCCCGGAGGATTTAGACTATGTTAGCATAGGATAGGGAGGAGAGAGAGGCCAAGAAGTCTCGAGAGACTGCTCATTTTTCAGGAGCCCGTGCACCAGCAGCACGCTATGGTAGGGGTTTTGTGAGTCTCCCCGTTCATTCAGCTCTCCTAGCAGCCAGTGGTATTCCAGCTCCTCCTATACCTCAGGAGCCTTATTATGCACCACAGTATCTCAGGTGCCTCCTGCTCGAGGTGTTATCACTGGCCAATCCAGCAGGCCAGTTCAGAGTCAGCAGCGGCCGCCACGTCCTCCGAGGGGTTTTTTTGAGTGTGGTGACCCTCGTCATATGATCAGAGATTTCCCCTGAGCGAGAAGGGGTGCACCACCTCATACTTATCAGGTCTCACGTCGTCCACCAGGTCCCCCAACTATTCTTCCAGCCCCAGCTGCTACCCCAGCATCTCAGGCAGCTCGAGGTGGAGGTCGGGGAGGTTGAGGTCGTCCTATAGGGGAGGCCAGGCCAGGTACTATGCTCTTCCAGCCCGATCTGAGGCCATTTCTTCAGATTCAGTAATTACATGTATTGTTCCCATTTGTCATAGGGATGCATCGATATTATTTGACCCAGGATCTACATATTCATATGTGTCTTCTTATTTTGCTTCACATTTGGGGATATCTCGGGATTCTTTGAGTTCCCCCGTATATGTTTCTACTCCTGTGGGAGAATATCTTGTTGTGGACCGTGTATATCGGTCGTGATTGATTGTTATTAGTGGTTTTGAGACCAGGGTTGACTTACTATTACTCAACATGGTAGATTTCGACGTTATATTGAGTATGGACTGGCTGTCTCCCTACTATGTTATTCTTGATTTGCATGCCAAGACCGTGATGCTGGCTATGCTAGGATTACCGAGGTTAGAGTGGAGAGGTACCTTAGAGTATACTCCCCTCCGAGTCATTTCTTTTCTTAAGGCTCAACGGATGGTTTAAAAGGGTGTGATGCTTATTTGGCTTATGTGAGAGATGTTAGTGTTGAGACCCCTACAGTTGAGTCAGTTCTAGTTGTCAGGGACTATCTTGATGTATTTCTAACTGATCTTTCAGCCGCTCGATAGAGACATCGATTTTGGCATTGACTTGTTGCCGGGCTCTCAGCCCATTTCCATTCCTCCATATCGCATGGCTCCTCCTGAGTTGAAGGAGTTGAAGGAGTTGAAGGAGTTGAAGGAGAAGTTATAGGAGTTGCTTGAAAAGGGATTCATCAGGCCCAATGTATCACGTTGGGGCGCTCTGGTGTTATTTGTGAAGAAAACGGATGGCTCGATGCGTATGTGCATTGACTACCGGCAGCTGAATAAGGTGATGGTGAAGAACAGGTACCCATTGCCTCGCATTGATGATCTATTTGACCAGTTACAGGGTGCTAGGGTGTTCTCCAAGATTGATCTGTGTTCTGGCTATCATCAGTTGAAGATTCGGGAGCCGGATATCCCGAAGACGGCCTTCCGGACCAGATATGGCCACTATGAGTTCCTTGTTATGTCATTTGGACTGACCAATGCCCCAACAACCTTCATGCACCTGATGCACAGATTTCAGCCTTACCTTGATACTTTTGTCATTGTGTTCATTGATGACATTTTGTTATATTCTCGGTCCCAGGAGGACCATGAGCAGCACTTGAGGATCGTGCTTCAGACATTGAGGGAGAAGAAGTTGTATGCAAAGTTTTCTAAGTGTGAATTTTGGCTTGATTATGTGGCATTCCTGGGCCATGTGGTGTCTTCAGATGGGATCAAGGTAGATCTGAAGAAGGTGGATGCGGTACAGAGTTGGCCCAGACCGTCCTCAGCTACTGAGATCCGCATATTCCTTGGTTTGGCTGGGTATTATCGTCGTTTTGTGGAGGGATTTTCATCCATTTCAGCGCTCATGACCAGACTTACCTAGAAGTGTGCACCTTTTATAAGGATTGAGGAGTGTGAGGAGAGCTTTCAGAAGCTCAAGACAGCCCTGACTATAACTCCTGTGTTGGTATTGCCTACTGGTTTCGGGTCCTACATAGTCTATTATGATGCTTTGAGGATTGGCCTGGGAGCGGTGTTGATGCAGGACGGTATGGTAATTGCCTACGCGTCCAAGCAATTGAAGGTGTATGAGAAAAACTACTTTGTTCATGATCTCGAGTTGGCAGTGATTGTTCACACTGGAGATATAGCGTCATTATTTATATGGTGTTCCCTGTGAGATATTCACGGATCACCGGAGTTTACAACACATTTTCAGGCAGAAGGATCTAAATTTGCGCAAACGTAGGTGGTTGGAGTTGCTAAAGGACTATGACATCACTATATTATACCACCCGGGGAAGGCCAATGTGGTGGTTGACGCCTTGAGTCGCCGGGTGGAGAGTTTGGGGAGTTTTGCATACCTTCATGTAGTTGAGAGGCCTCTAGCCTTAGATGTTTAGTCCTTAGCCAGCCAGTTCATGAGATTGAATCTTTCTGAGCCTTGCCAGGTATTAGCTTGTGTGGTTGCTCGATCTTCCCTTTATGATCGTATCAGAGGGCGCCAGTATGATGATCCCCACCTTTTGGTTCTTCAGGATAGAGTACGGCGGGTTGATGCCAGGGATGTGTCCGTAGGTGATGACGGGGTGATGAGGATGCATGGCCTTATTTGTGTACCTAATGTAGATGGGCTTCGGGAGTTGATTCTTGAGGAGGCCCATAGTTCGCGGTATTCCATCCATCCGTGTACCACGAAGATGTACCAGGAACTGAGACAACACTATTGGTGGTGAAGGATGAAGAAGGATATAGTGGAGTTTCTAGCCAAGTGTCTCAACTATCAGCAAGTCAAATGTGAGCATCAGAAACCGGGAGGGTTACTTCAGCAGATTGAGCTTCCAAAGTGGAAGTAGGAGCGGATCACCATGGACTTTGTGGTTGGACTTCCTCGGACTTCGATGAAGCATGATGCTATTTGGGTGATTGTGGACCGGTTGACCAAATCATACCATTTCATTCCAGTACTGGCTACATATTCATCTGAGAGGTTGGCTGAGATTTATATCAGAGAGATTGTTCGACTCCACGGTATCCCAGTATCTATCATTTCAGATAGAGGTACACAGTTCACTTCACGGTTCTAGAGAGCTGTTCAGCAGGAGTTAGGCACCAGGGTAGAGTTAAGTATAGCTTTTCACCCTCAGACGGACGGGCAGTCCGAGCGCACAATTCAGATTCTCGAGGAAATGCTCCGTGCCTATGTGATAGATTTTGGAGGGTCATGGGATCGATACTTGCCACTTGCAGAGTTTGCTTATAATAATAGCTACCAGTCCAGTATTCAGATGGCGCGGTATGAGGCTTTGTATGGTAGGCGGTGCAGGTCTCCAGTGGGATGGTTTGAGCCGGGCGAGGCTCGATTGTTGGGTATAGACTTGGTTCAGGATGCCCTAGACAAGGTGAAGGTATTCAGGAGAGACTTCACACAGCTCAGTCCAGGCTGAAGAGTTATGCAGACCGGAAGGTTCGTGACTTGGCATTTATGGCTGGTGATCGGGTTTTGCTTTGGGTATCACCTATGAAGGGAGTCATGAGATTCGCGAATAAAGGGAAGCTGAGTCCAAGATTTATAGGCCCTTTTGAGGTGCTGCGACGTGTTAGGGAGGTTTCTTATGAGCTAGACCCGCCACCCAGCCTAGCAGGGGTTCATCCGGTATTCCACGTCTCCATACTCCGGAAGTATCACGGTGACCCGACTCATGTTTTGGATTTCAGCTCAGTCCATTTGGACAAGGATCTATCATATGTTGAGGAGCCTGTGGCTATATTGGACAGGCAGGTCAAAAGCTCAGACCAAAGAATATTGCCCCAGTTAATGTTCGGTGGAGGGTTCAGCCAGTCGAGGAGGCGACTTGGGAGACCGAGCAGGATATGTGAAGTCAGTACCCTCATCTTTTCACAACTTTAGGTATGTTCTATACTCATTCAAGGACGAACGATTTTCTTAAGAGGGGAGGATGTAACGACCTGGTCGGTCTTTTTGAGAGTTAGCACCCTGATCCCCTAATAACTGCTTCTCCCATGTCTTTTTATGTTATTGGAACTCGTCGGAGCGTTGAGATGAACTCCGGAGTGATTTTGGACACATAGTCCTTAAATGTGGATTTTAGCCTTTGAAATCAAACCGTAGCTAGAGTTGTGTAAAGACGGATCCGGAATGGAATTCCGTCGACTCCGTTAGCTCCGTTGGGTGATTTTAGGGTTAGTAGCATGTTCGGAATATGTATTCGAGGTCGGTTGTAGATTTAGGCTTGATTGGCGAAAGTTAGAAATTCGGCGATTTCGACCGATGGGTGAAATTTTGATATCGGACTCAAAATGGAATTTCGAAAGCGACAGCAGGTCCGTAATACCATTTGTGACATGTGTGCAAAATGTGAGGTCATTCGGATGAGTTTTGACGTGTTTCGGCATCAAATGTGAATTCTAGCAATTTCATAAGTTCTTAGGCTTGAATCTATGCATAATTGATGATTTTGATGTTATGATATGTGTTTTTAAGGCTCGACCAAGTTTGAACAAGGTATTAGGGTCAGTGGGTAGGTTTGGTTGAGGTCCCGGGGGCCTCATGGTTGTTTCGGATGCCCAACGGGTGAATTTGGAACTTTAAGAGCAGCTGAACTATTTCTGGTTCTGGTGTCTCGCACCTGCAATGGTTTTTCCAGAGGTGCGGACACGCAGGTGCGAAGGGGGTGCACGCAGGTGCGGACGTAGTTCAGGCTGGCTAGACTCGTAAGCGCGGAAGAATATCCGCAGGTGCGGAGCCGCACCTATGACCCAGCCACCGCAGGTGCGACCCCAGGCCTTTTAATGAGTTTTCGCACCTGCGATTGTGTTTCTGCAGGTGCGGAACCGCAGGTGCGGCACCAATGTCGCAGGTGCGGAATCCCTGGGTTGGTTATACCAAAATCCGAGGGTTTGAAATTCATAACTCCAAAATTGATTGAGAGCTTGGGATTTGGAGATTTTGAGTGGAATTTGAAGAGGAGAATCATAGGTAACGTTTTCTAACCTTAATCCATTTTTATATCAATAATCTCTATCAATTTCCTCAATCGAATCAATGAGATTGGATGAAAAACCATGAAATTGGGATGAAACTTCCCCAAGTAGAAATATGAGGATTTAGGGAGATTTAGATGTCGGATTTTGTTGATTCTTGTTCGAGTGAGTTCATGAGTGAATGGGTGCTCGGGAAATATATTTTTTACCCGATTCCGAGACGTGGGCCCGGGGGACTTTTGGGTGCATTTCCAAATTTCGCGTATTAGCTTCGAACTTATTACTTATTATGTTTCCTTGAAATGATATTTACATTGTGCAATCGAGTTGACTAGATTTGGTTCGCCCGGAGTTGGATACTCGTGGCAAGGGCGTGGTATTGAGTTGATTAGCACAGTCAAGGTAAGTGGCTTGCTTAACTGTGTGTTAGAAACTTCTGTATTGGTAAAAAAAGAGTTTCACATGTAAGCCAATTTTTGACAACTCAGCCAGTTATGTGGGCACAGGAGAAAACGACAGCTGGATGTGATTCTTTGAAGAGGTATGGAATAAAGAGGCACGATTCAATAAACCCTTGAGCTTATCAGCCACGGGAAACTTAACCTGATCAAAACTGGGAAGAGACACGGTCAGAATGAATCTGGACAAAGCTACAGGTAGATTCAAGAACCCACAATTGATTACTCGTACGTTATGTAACCGTACCCCAATTACCGTTATCCTTTGTAACGCCTCATTAATGTCATAATTAGTCATTAATGGGGCAACCATAGCAAGAGTTGTACATTATATCAAGGAATCTCTTATATAAGGGAGGGGAATACAGCCTGTAAAGGAATCTGATTCTCGAATACAATCTACTTTGCTTTTCTATATTTCTGTAATATTGTCTATTATTCATTTTACTCTATTTCCTTGATTATCAGTAACCCGTGTTCATCCTAGAAATAGCTTTAGTCAAAGGATCTAATTCTTTGGTTAAACAAATTGGTTCCATTACCGAGAATCTGATAATCTTTGTTTGCTTTTTAAGTGATATACTCTGAATTATGTCGAACTCCAATGACAACAACCAGCAAAGGAATGGAACCCCAGTTCCATCGCCTTCAGGAACCCCACGTGGTTCAAGGGAACAATCCCCAGAAAGATCCAATAACAACAATGGTGATAATGATCAAACGGTGGAACAAGATCGTGTAAAGCAAATGATTGCAGAGTATGTGAGCCAAGCTTTGCGAGAATTTGCGAGGGGACTACCGGCAGCGTTACCTACACCACCGACGCCACCCCCCAATAATACCATCACCATGGAAAATCCTCAATCTGGGTTAGCAAACTCAGGAAGAGGAGATACTCCCAATGAATCTCTCGAAGCGAGACCAGGTACATCTAATAATTCTGAATTACAAAATTTACTGCTAACCATGCATAAATAGATGAAGGAGCAGAACGATCGCATCGAAAAAATTCCTAGAGTACTGCCTATTATCAAAGGCATTGATGTTGATAGGTATTCTCAACAACCTTGGAAGCCAAGTGCGGCACCTTTGCCTATACCCAAGAAGTTTAAAATGCCTGACGTTCCCAAATATGATGGAACAACTGACCCACGTGATCATGTGACTGCTTTCACTACTGGAGTAAAAGGCAACTACTTAACAAAACAAGAGCTTGAATCAGTCCTTGTCAAAAAATTTGGGGAAACACTTACCAAAGGATCCGTAACCTGGTATTCTATTCTCCCTGAAAATTCTATTGACTCTTTTGCTGAGCTTGCAGATTCATTATAAAAGCACACTCTGGGACACAAAAAGTTGAGAAAAGAATGGAAGACATATTCAAAATAAAACAAGGAGACACAGAACTACTCTGTGATTTTGTAGACAGGTTCCAACGAGAAAGAATGCAGTTACCCAGGGTGCCAGGTGCCTGATAATTGGGCAGCCATGGCATTCGCAATAAACCTAAACGATAAAAGCTCATAAGCAACGAGATGACTTAAGGAAAGTCTAAGAGAATTCCCCGCTACAACATGGAACAATGTATATAACAGGTATAGTACTGAACTCAGAATTAAAGAAGATATCATTGCTGGTTCGAGAGATGAAGATCATTCCAGATCTAGACGTCCAGAATCAGACAGAATATCAGGTAAAAATAGGTATGATCCTTACTGAGGACCCTCCGGGACGTGATATTCGTCCCAGTTTCAAAAACACTAGGTTAGACTATAGATCACAAGGAAGAGATGTCGTTTCATCCTTGTCTGGATCCAGAAAAGATCGAGATTGAGGTAATACTCGAATTGGGGATTATACCTTTAGTGTAAGTACTACTAAACTTGTCTCAACATTGAGGAACATGGGAGACAAGGTTAAGTGGCCCAAAGAGATGCGATCAATTCCAAATAGAAGGAACCCAGATCACAGGTTTGAATTTCATAACGATCATGGGCACAAAACTGCGGATTGTAGATTTTTACAAGGCGAAGTAGAAAATTTATTGAAACAAGGCTATTTAACAGAATTGTTTAGTGATAAAGGTAAACATGCATATATGAGGAATAGGCAGGAGCCCCAAAAGCCTCTTTCTCCAAAACAAACCGTCAATGTGATACACGGAGGTGAAGAAGTAAACAGAGTGGTCTGCAAAACAACCACAAAGTTCACAATTAGACATAGAAAACGGGTTCGTGAAAATCTGGAAGAAGACGATATAACCTTCGATGATACAGATATCGGCGGATTAATACTTCCTCACAATGATGCTCTGGTAATATCTTTACTTATTCATGACACTAACGTAAAAAGGGTGTTGATTGATCTAGGCAGTTCATTCAATATCATTTTGCTAAGAGTCGTGGAAGAAATTCTATTGGGGAATCAAGTAATCCCAAGGGCACGAGCCATATCAGGGTTTGATAACTCTACGGTTATAACAAAAGGATAAGTTGAGCTTAACACATATGTTGAGGGGGTGATCAAAAGTACCAGGTTCCAAGTCATCGATACTGACATGGCTTACAACGTAATCGTG
>ML360588.1:59443-128722 GCA_005239505.1 Nicotiana paniculata
AAAATATTAGTCACGAGAAAGAAATGTACATCTTTATACTTATTCAAAGTTGTTGTAACAAAAACAGTTAGGGGTAAAATATCATCATCAGTGTACTCGTTCAAAACACTGTTATCAAATAAAACAGTTATGGATGAAAGATCTAAATCCTTGTATTTGTTCAGAAAACTGTTATCAAATAAAAATAGTTACGAATAAGAAAACATTTCCCTCTTACTTATTAGAAAACTATTTCCACGAAAACACATGCGGGTAAAAACCCCAATCTTTATAAAAAACTGTTACTAGTGAAAAACAGTTGTTCCCTTGTATTAATATTGAAAAACTGTTACCTATGAAAAACAATTACGAAATACAAGAGTATATCAAATATGTTAAACAAATACAGTTGCAACATGAGTTTTAGACGATAATCAAACACATGTAAAATGTCATGGAAGTTCAAACAAAAAACTTTCCTTGGAAACATTCTTAAACATGTGTAAAATTCCTATCACTCTATTGCATTATCTTGAAGTTGAGATATCTTCTTCATGTCAATTATAAAGGGCCCTATTTCATAAATTATGCCTACTACAAAAAGGCACACATTTAATATGACATCGTGCCTATTACGAAAAGGTACGAGTAATATAAAGCATTCTATATGCAAAACTCAGAGGTAAAACTAAAACCTCGAAAAATGAAGCATGCAAAAGACTTAAAGAGTGAAAAAGAAACTCAACAAAAGTCATACTAGCATTAATATATTAAAACGGCAAAGCAAAAACTAAGTATTAACTTATACTTAGCCGTATAGAAATTTTATATACATTGAGGTGCCCCTAAGTTGTCATTTGGGGACTTTAAAGAAATCTAAATTTACCNAATAAAGGGGTTGACTTCACTGGCAAAAGGAGCGGGAGCAACTAGGGATGAAGAGGCATGAGCGGCTGGAGTCTCACCATCAGGTGAAGAGAGGTTATGACCCTGTTGAGCCTTCTCCATGGCTTCCTTAGTTTTAGCTATTTCAACACTAAGGTCGAAATCCTCTTGACTCATTTTCGTCAATGTGTCAAGGAAAGAATTCATATACGCCCAGCTCACATCAACAGCAACCACCTCTTCAAGATATTCATAATCCCTTGCCCATACTTGAAGCTAAGCTATCAATCCGTCCTTCTCCGCTTCAGCAGCTTCATGGGCGGCCCTCAACGGTACAATCGACTCCTCCAGAGTTTGAACTTTATCTAAAGCCTTACGAAGGTCCTCTTGAGTACGAGTGAGTGATTGCAAGAGCTCGCCTGAGTATTCCTCCTTCTGCCCCAACAAGTTTTTCAAGTCTCTAATCTTCTCTGAGGCGCGGGACAGCTGCTCAGCAAATGAGGACTCCAGATTACTCTGGTCTTTATCAGCCTGACTGGAAGAAGGCTTCTCTACTGTCAGTTCTGCTGCCATGAGCCTCATCTGCCGCTTCATGGTACTCCTGTCCTCTTCTAAGGCATCCATGTCAATCCTTAGGCTATCATACTGTGCTTTCCAATTATCAGCATCGGCCTGCAACTCTTTCGTCTCCTGGTCTGTATGTGAGATCCTCTTTATAAGCTCCATGCCTATAAGATTAATCTGCAAGAAATAAACCAATCAGATGTGATAAATTTCATATACGAAAATTAAAGAGGATAACATGCATCATACCTTCAAAGAAGTATGCACAACTTCATTGGCCCATGTAAGAGCACTGTGGCTGGCTAGCTTGGCTTTCTCATTAGGACCTATCAAAGGCTCGAGCCACACTTCGGGCTCACCCTTTTTCGTGAAAATATTCCCCTTAGTTATAACCTCTATTACCACCTGCCGCATCTCTCTGCTGAAAGACCCTAGTTCCTTAGCGGAAGGCATGGAAGCAGACAGAGATGAAACAGCAACAGGCATGGAGGGTTGAGGAGTTGGAAAAGCCACGGGCAAAGCAGTAGGCACAGAGGGTTGAAGAGTTGAGGAAGCCACGAGCAAAGTAACGGCAGAAGCCGTAATAGCCAAAGGAGCAGATGAGACAGCTTCTCTTAAAGAAGCAGGAAAGACAACAACCAAAGGGACATCGTCAGGAGCAAGGTCAAAACCTTCATGGAACAGGTAATCCGCAGACTTATGAATGGGGGAATGTGAAACATCTTCAAGGGTTGAGGGCTCAACCACAGACACGGAAGGCAAGGTCATGGGTGTAAACTCATCATCTGAAATCACCCGCCTTCTCCGTGGCCTGTGTACTAAAGCACCTTCTTCTTCTTCTTCTACGGAACGAGACTCACCAATATTCCTCTTTGAGGAAGATGAACCAACAATAATCTCTAGGGCTTGAGCCAAGGACATATTCGGGATAGATGAAGCAGACACCCCACGAGTAGAGAACCCTATCAAAAGGGAAAAAGTTAAGCGACAAAGAAAGAAGAGACTCGAGTAAGGAAAGAAGCAAGAACAAAAGCTTCACTTACAGTGGGTATTTACATGCCAACCATACCTCCCAGTGAGGTACTTACAAGATCTCTCTTCTAAAGGAGCAACGAACAATAATTTTTCTACCCAATCACGGATATCGGAGACATTCTCAACAGTATCTATGATGCTGAGAAAGGAAAAAACAGATACGGTGTTAGTAAAACATCTCAAGTCAGAAAGAGGGAAAGTAAATAGACATGAGCTAAAGCATACTCACGTGCCGATTCTACTTCTCAGGGAAGGGAAGATTTTCTTCACCCACTAAACTAGCAGTGGGTACAACAACATACCGGAGGTACCAACCCCTATCCTTATCGTCTCCAGGGGTTACCAGCACTCTTTTGCTCCTAGCAATCAGAGTAAAAACCCCTTCACGAAATAAGGTAGGAGAGTAGAGATGAATAAGATGGTTGAAAGTAAAAGGAACCGAGGCTAAAGAAGCTAAACTCCTAAGACATGCGACAACTCGCCACACAAACGGACCAACTTATCCTAAGTAGATATTGAAAAAATGGAAGAATTCAATTATGAATGGGTCAATGGGGGGTCCCTAGAGTAAAAGGGTACGTATAAACAAAAGAATATCCCGTCTTGTAAGACGTTATTCTGTGATTACTATTCGGAATGTAGGCATGGAAATCAGGTCTGCAAAATCACTCCCTACGAACAAGGGAAATCTAACCCTCAAGTATAATGGTTGGATACCTTTCAACACTCTCAAGGGAAGAAGATTGGTCTACAAGAACTTGATTATCTCTAGCAAAGACAAATTCAGTAGGAACAATTTCATCAATTCCAGGTTCACGAAGGCATTCACCTCTACCTCTAGACAAAGACCGAGAAGCCCTAAGCCTCGGAGAAACTAGAGACCTAGCGGAAGGAGAGGGAACTATCTGAGAAGACGAGGAGCCTCTCGAAGGAGTGGATCCTAGACTCCTAAGTCTACACCCCTCCGACTCCTAGTCGGAGCAGAAGATGGTGTTAAGTTTTCAATAGCTATTACTCCCTGTGGTTGATTTGAAGAAGACATGTTTACAAAGGCAAGAAGAAATTTCTTTACAAAAGACAAAGATATAAAGTGTTTCGTGGAAGCAAAGAAAAGAAGAAAGGTATTTATACTTGAGGAAAACCGTCAAACTTGGAAAAAAAGAAAAATAATGATGAAAATTCATAATTGAATGTGTCACTTCGGGACTGACACAGCCGCAAAAATCCCTAAAAGGTGACAAGTAAATGCAGAACCAATCCGAGAAGGACACGTGGTATGAGCATTAAATGGAAGTGACAAACGACGCCTATGGTTCAGAGAAGGATACAATGTTTCGAGGTAAAGCGGCGGCAAAATATTCCCGTCATAAATGAGTATCCACTTACAAAATATTAATCAATAAACATAAGGTAAGTGGGGGGACTATCTGTATTGGTAAAAAAGAGTTTCACACGTAAGCCAACTTTTGACAACTCAGCCAGTTATGTGGGCACAGGAGAACGCGACAGCTGGATGTGATTCTTTGAAGAGTTACGGAAAAAAGAGGCACGATTCAATAAACCCTCAAACTTATCAGCCACGGGAAACTCAACCTGATCAAAACAGGGAAGAGATACAGTCAGCCCCATACAGCATAGCGGGTCGAGCCACCACTCAAGAAAACTTACCCATAAGTCTTAACGACACATTCCTATCACATAGAACACCGAAAGCGAACCTCCACTTCATCCACCCCGCTCCGATACGATGTGTGACATCTTCGTCAATCTCCCCATTACCTTGGATAATAGACCCGAGATACTTAAAACTCGCTCTCTTGGGGATAACTCGAGCATCAAGCTTAACCTCTATGTCTGCATCATGGTTCTCACTGAATTTGCACTCCAAGTATTCTGTCTTGGGTCTACTCAGTTTGGAACCTTTAGACTCCAAGTTCTGTCTCCAAACCTCCAACCTCACGTTAACTCCGCTACGCGTCTCATCAATCAACACTATATCATCAGGAAATAGCATGCACCAAGGCACCTCCCCTTGGATGTGACGCGACAATACATCCATCGCCAAGGCAAACAAAAATGAGCTAAGAGTCGATCCCTGGTGCAACCCCATCACCACAGGGAGATGGTCCGAGTCACCATGCACAGTCATCACCCGAGTCTTAGCATCATCATGCATATACTTAATCACTACGCTACCGGAACACCGCTAACCTCCAAAGCCCTCCACAGGATCTCCCACGGAACTTTATCGTTTGCCTTCTCAATGTCAATAAACACCAAATGCAAATCCTTCTTCCTTTCCCTGTACTTCTCCACTAATCTCCTTACCATATGAATCGCTTTCGTAGTCGAACGCCCCGACATGAATCCAAATTGATTCTCGGAAATAGACACACATCTCCTCACCCTGGCCTCCACCACTCTCTCCCCAACTTTCATAGTGTGACTCAATAACTTGATACCCTTATAATTGTTGCAATTTTAGATATCACCCTCGTTCTTGTAAAGTGAGACCATCGTACTCCACCTCCATTCTTTGGGCATCTTCGTTGCCTTAAAAATAACATTAAACAACCTAGTGAGCCATTCCAAACCTATCCGCCCCGCGCTCTTCCAGAATTCCACCGGGATTTCATAGGCACAGAAATCACATAATTATTTTAGAGTTGGAAGATCAAACGGATAACTTACTCACCTTCCTGTGGCCAATGGGAAAGACGAATGGAAAAACAAATTTATTATTAATAATTTGGATAAGAGATTAGAGGAGTCAAAAGGCAAGTGGCCTGAAGTGTTACCAGAAGTCTTATGGGTTGATCGAATGATAGCAAAGACAGGTACTGGAGAGACTCCATTTTCACTTATTTATGGTGTTGAAGCCTTATTTCCAGTTGAAATAGGTGAACCAAATAAAAGATATACACAAGCAACCGAGGAATCAAAGGAGGAAAAGATGCGAATGATTTTATTTTGTTTCTTTGAATTATACTAACAACGTTAGATGATAGGAAAAAAGTTAGCCCGTACCAAATGATGATATTAGACCCGAAAGACGCGATGAATACTGAATTATTTCTGGTCTAGGTTACAAACTTTCTTATGGAAAAAAGAGGGTTAAGAATTCATCATCAAAATGTATGCCTCCGAATCTCGTGTGTATTTTCCTTTTCAGTGAATGGACCAAAAGTAAGGAACAATCCAGTGCTCGAGATTTCATACTTCAAAGCTCTAACACTGGGGGGGGCTATATATATAAAGGCAAAGAAGCTATAAGTTAGAACTCAAGCTTGAATCGGCCTAAGAGCCAAAAATCAAGCCTGAATCAAAAACCTTTGAAGTAACCTTGAGAAGGTGTAAGATCGCAAGAAGGACACAATATGGACACAAGATATAATTCAAGTTCCTATGAGTTTTTAGGTTAAGGTCAATAATTTGTTATGGGACAATAGACCTGAAATATTGAAACTTGTTACAAAGAAAGCAGTTATGAAAGAGTTGTAAATGTTGTACAAAAAGTTATATGCATAAATGAGAAACATGTACAAAATTTGTATGTTCAATACATAAAACTTCCTCAAATTATTTCTACTTCTTTCATTTATTTACACCAATATGAAGATGAGACGTCATCTTCATCAGTGTCGTTTATAAAAGGGCTCTCTTTCATAAAAATTTGTGTCTATCAAAATCACGAAATGTTAAAGCTTTTTTAAATGCAAATTTGAATACCAAAGAGTGGAACAAAAACTCAAACATTAAAATCAGCGGTAAAGAAAATCGAGACTTATTTATTAAGCTTTGCAAAAACAAAGGTACTTTTTTGTCATCAAACCCCAAAACAATATAGGGGTAAACCAACAACCATTCCAAAAAAGAAAAAAAAAAACTTCGCACAAAAATGTTCCAAACAAAACAATAAAGTAACGGAAACACTAGGGGCGGCATCTAAGGAGGCATCATCCTCTGGAACATCAGCAACGGGAGAAGGAGGATCAGCTTGGGGAGAAGGGGCTTGAACATTAGCTTCACCAGGTGTCAAGCACCGTTTTCTCGCGAAAGCGGGCTTTGAAATTATACAACTCTTTTGGATAGGAGATAGGGTGTTAAGAGAAAAAAAAAGAGTTTCCACCTAACGAATGTTAAGGTGCGTTAGGGCACCTATTATGCAGATAACTCTATTTGACTAGTCAATGCCACCAAAGATCGGGTAAGGGCTCAAATAACCTCAAAGAGAAGGTGTTAGGAACTCTTCGAGGTCCACAACTCTGGGTCTCGACAACTTAAAACTATGTGGATTACAATTAGGCAAGATAAACAAAGAGGGTAAGGGTCAAAGGAATTTATTGAGAAGTAAGGGTTACGGGGATATAACTATTAAATAAATATTAGATGATTAGACGGATAAAGAAGAGAAGGGGCGTACTAAGTTTTTTAGCCTAAAGGATCACCCCGTGCAACATAAATAATACTTCGTAACTCCCTTGAGGTAGGGAGTTACTCATATTATTCAGCAGGCATAGACTATCATCTCATGCTACCTGATTACTATGTTAGAGTTGTTTACCTAAGCGTTCTAATTCAATTCTAAGTCGTGCCCTATATGTGCACTACCCGTCCCATACTTATGGTCCAGGAGGCATTGGACCTCTATTTGGGTGGTTCTATACCTTACTTACTCTTCTCAAAAATATTAAAACTAGGAGAAAAACAAAACACGTAGGACTTCATATAAGGTCAGTTGAGGGTTCAAGTTAGCCTCCATACTTAGACACCAAATACACGCAAAACAGGTTCTCATATTAGGCAGTTTCAGAACTGAAGCCAATTGAAAATCATTAAGCCTTATAGACATGGTTTCTATGTGACCTTGAATTCAAGCGTGCATGCATACATTACTTCTTTTAGTGGTAGTGGACGATCTGCTGTTAACGACGGTTTTAGATACCAATTTTAGAAAAAGTGATAGGCATGATATCTAATGGCATAGCTAACAAATGAGAATAGTTCTAGAAACCCAGCCTTAACAAGGGGATAAATAATGACAGTAGCCTATAGGCAGGATCTTTAGCGATTGACAATCGAACCATGATTTTATAACACATTACCTCTATGAGCAGGTTATCTAGGTGGAGCCATAACAATAATAGTAGCTAATTGATTAATTAAGTTCCTATAGACATGCTTTCTTGGTGAAAATTAATAGAACATTAGCTAGTGGAATCCTATAGCCATGGTATCTAATGAACATGAACCAGTTATGTAAATTGAAAGAATGTTTACTCTTTATAGGCATGCTATCTAGTAACACACATCAGTAGTCATAAGAATAAATGAAGCATTTGAACTCATGCTTTGATGGTAGACGAGTACTGTGTGTGTGAGTTTCCTAAACGCATGGTTTCTACCAGTGGAAGTTAAATGGCATATACAACAAGTCAAGTAAATCAGATGAATCCTATGGGCATGTTTTCTACCCTTGCATGCAAATAGTATAGTATACCCGTTCCCCAATTTCACTAACACCCTAATTGTTTATTACAAAGTTATTACGGACCCCATGACGAATGTAATTACAAAATTATACAAGAACTAATAGTGGGCCAACAACATGTCCAAAAGGAAATACCCATCATTGCTTGGGCCTTCAACAACTCTCATAGCATACCTAGATTTCCAATCATGGAACTATATTTTATCAACACAGCCCAGAAGCCATAGAGGAACTCAAGCCAAACCAAACAGCCATAGATTGACCGTATTACCCAGACATTGAATCACTTAACCAACCAGTTTACATATTTAGTAGACGGTAGGAAGAAAGAAACTGAGTGTTAAAGATATTCAGGTTTCAATAGTAAAGAGAGTGACTAAAAGACATCAAATACTAGTGTGTCAGAGTTTACAAGGGTCTCCAATGGACCCCGAGAAGTGCTCACATTAGGGAGGTCAGTAGTAAGAGTCTTGGTAGCCTTGGCTTTCAGCCGTCCAAGTTCAGAATAGCACATGTAACAAATGAGAGGGATTCGACAATGGTTAAGGGATAGAAGTTGAGGAAATACACTTATAGTTTAGAACACAAAATAGTTAATCAACAATGTCGACATAACTTACATGCAGGTTCTACATTTAACAAAAAAGTAGCACATTGGAAAAAATGTATTGAAAGAATTAGGGGGAAACTATTTCCCTGAGATTACAAGATGAAACAAATTATCCTACTAAGGTGCATATTATCAAACAAGTCTAAGTGGGGTACTAACTTGAAAGATTTCAAGCTTAAAGGTTTGAATTATGCTAAGTATCCATCCCAATATCAAAAGAAAGACATGCTAATTCATCACTATGTAAAACAATATCAAACATGGTATGGAAATAAAAACTAAGATAACCATTCTAAAGGTTTCAAACAGTTACTAAGGATATAGGATTAAGAAAAACAAAGACATACTGTGAGAATTAAAGGGTAATGGGGAGGGTTTATATAGTAGTAGAAATTCGGCAAACAAACAAGGAAATATTGTAAAATCAACACAAATAGGGAAATAATATCATGCAGGATCAGTAAAAGTCAAATTAGGGAAAAATTAGGTAAACCCTAATTCACAGAAATCGGAGATTGACCGTAGATCTTGGCTAGTCGGACCCAATATAGCCTTGCCATGATGCACATGGACGAGATTTTGTCTAGATTCAAGCGATTGAAGTTGAACGGACCCAAATCTGAGAGATAGTACTTGCCAAGTTTAGTCAAGTACTAAGAGATACCATAGCCTTGCAAGTAGTACCGAGATAGCACATAAAAGGTAAGGAAATCATGGATAGAATCCATGATTGTGACGGATTTGGAGAAAAGGGAGAGGTCGGCTAGTTTTTCTGAGCAGAAGAGAAGAGAGGATTCAAAGGCGGCGTCTGGAGCAAATGATAGGGTTTTGGGGCGGGTTAGGTTAATTAAAATGGGGGAATGTCTATGGGTCGTTGATCATTTGAGATCAACAGCCATGATTAGAAGAGAAGCGGGCGGGTCGCAGAACGGGTCCCGACTGGGTTATAACTAAAGGGGTTGTTTGGTCTTGGGACAGGGGGTCGGGCTAAGGATACTGGGCCAATTTTGGTCCAAAAATTAGTTTAAATATGGGATATTATTTAACTATACAATATTTATTGAAAATAATTTATAAAAATGATTAATAAATAAATAAAAATATTAGTTATGCACTAAACTGATTAAAAATAATAACATAGTATTATAAAAATATAAAATTCTATTTTTAACCAAATAATATAAATAAAGAGTATTTATGTATGAATATGGGCAATTGCTGTAAAATTGTGCAAATAGCCTTTAAAATAATAATGTAATTATATAAAAATGAAATAAAATATTTGAAACATGTGTTATAGATGAAAATAATAACTTTAGTTAACTAAGTCATCATAAAATAATTTGAAAGAATAATTAATAACTATTCAAGTAATCTAAGTACAGGGAAATCAATTTAAAAACACTAAAAATTATGGAAAATTATAGAAAATGCTCGTATAAATTTGTAAACTAAATAATGATGCAAAAATGATATTTGAAAGTGTATATATTATTTGAGAAAATATGACAGCAAAATTGGGTATCAACAGCTGCCCCTCTTTATCCGGGAATGACGAAAGAGTTGTTAGGTAAAGAAAATGATGACCAATTTTGGCCGAATTAAGTGAGAAATGATGTGATTTTAAAAATTGGGGGTAGAACCCAGGTTCCTGAGATGCCTACATATCCCTGGAGTTATGGGAATCAGGCCGTGTGTATTTTTGGATCCAACTGTGAACGAAGCCGATGGAGTTGCTATAAGTGTGGTCGTATGTTTCGGAAAGGGTTCTTTTGGGTATGATAGTATCGGATAAGTTTATGCGTAGTCATGAATGTGAATTTGAAACGTTATGGATGTATCACGGAGCAAATATCTAAGCGGTCATAGAGTAAAAGGCGGGTAATTGGTGGTGGTCGGTTATGTTTGAAACAATTGCAGGATGTGAACGTTGTGAACGGAAATCGGAGCGAAGATTTCTTCCGTTTGAAGAAAGATTACTTCCTAGGTTACCTGCAAACCTAAAACACGGCGCATGCAAATATATATGGGTTATTGCAACAAATTAAACGTGATGTAAATTCCCTTTGGACCATGAAGGTTGTCTTTAGACGGTGAGGACGATATCCTCAGACCATGATGTCCTGGGCCATGAAGTGTATGACAAGGGATTCATAGGCCATGATGAGGTTCTCGGGCCATGAGGATGGTCCCTCTAGACTATGACGCCTTTGAATAATAGTGTGCAATTTTGAGAGATCCTCAGGCCATGGAATGGTGTCTCCCGTCTATGAGGATGATGCTTTTGTACTATGACGCCTTTGGAGAAAATGGCGATGTTTCAGCCTATGAAATTCATGGAGGATGCTTGGGCATATGCGAAAATGAGACAAGACAAGGCCTAGTCTTGTATAAGATGAGGACAGTGTTTAGCTCTAGGTGAACAGAGGATAATGTGAGTTTTTAGATAGCATAGTGGAGATAGTATTTGATCTATACAAGGACAAGGCAATGCTTAGCCTTAGGCAATTAAGGAGGCCGTTCTTAGACTCACGCAAGAAGAGGGGACATTGCTTAGTCCCATGCAGTTAGGGAGGCAATGCTTAGCCTTATGCAATTAGGGAGGCAGTGTTTAGCCTCATGCAGGAAGAGGAGACAGTCTAAGTCTCATGCAACTAGGGAGGCAGTACTTAGCCTCATGCAAGAAGAGGAGATAATTCTTAGTCTCATGCAAGGAAAGTCAATGCTTAGCATTATGCAATTAGAGAGGCAGTGCTTAGCCTCATCCAAAAGAGAAGAAAATTCTTAGTCTCATGCAATTATGGAGGCAATGCTTAGCCTCATGCAGGAAGAGGAGATATTGCTTAGTCTTGAAGCAAGGAAAGCTTTATGAAATTTAGGGAGGCAATGCTTAGCCTTATGCAATTAGGGAGGCAATGATTAGCCTCATGCAGGAGGAGGAGGAGACAATGCTTAGTCTCATGTAGGGAAAGGTAGTGCTTAGCCTTATTCAATTAAGGAGGCAATGCTTAGCCTCATGCAAGAAAACGATGAGAGATAATGATAAAGTAGAGTATTTCTTAGCTGGAGAAGTTCACGCTAAATAATTTTGTTGTCTTGGAGGCGGTGACTTGATGTACCTACGGATATCGTTGTCATATCGTGCCTTCATCCAAAGAAAAATTGTGAGTTATGTGGGGAAAATGTCTTTGATCCTGTATTGAGATCCTCTTTCAGTTACCCTGGGCAACATCTGGCTATTACAGAAACAAAGTTTTCGAAAAGTATGCACGCTTTACAAAAATATAGTTGTTTGAAATGTAGTGGTATGTGATATCAAATAATTTAGATGAACCCGTGACTGTGACACATTTTAGAGACATTATGACCTCCTTGCCTTTGAATTTTGAGGGTCCCCTCAAAGTTCTGCCCCAGTTTAAATGCATACTTATGACGATACTTTTGATTGTTCTGCATATGACGAATTTGGCTGAAATTGTGATCTTGCCCCAGTTTCTGATCATATGGAAATGAAGATTTTATTAAGATATGACCGAACCCACAGGGCTACCTACGTATCCCCTCTTAAACGAGAATCAGGTCAAACATAGTTTAGTTACATCAAGTGGAGACATGTAAACAATCCTAAACATAGTATCTATTGACTGCATCCAAGTTGATAGGTTTTGGCTAAATCTCTCTTTCCATTTCTGCAAGTATGAGTTCTCCTCCTGTTAGCACTCGATGAACCATGTAAGGACCTTGCCAGTTGGCGAAAACTTCCCTTTGGCTTCATCCTGATGTGGGAAGATTCGTTTTAGCACCAATTTCCCCGGTGCGAATTGCCTTGGTTTGACCTTTTTATTGAAAGATCTCGCCATTTTGTTCTAGTAGTGTTGACAGTGACATACCGCATCCATTCTCTTTCCATCAATGAGAGCTAGTTGTTCATAGCGGCTCTGTACCAATTCTGCATCATTGAGCTCAGGTTCTTATATGATTCTTAGAGAAAGGATCTGTACTTTGGCGGGAATACTTGCTTCCGTACCGTAAACCAATAGGTAGGAAATGGCCCCAGCTGATGTGTGAACCGTGGTACGATACCCAAGCAGAGAAAACGATAGCTTCTCGTGCCATTTCTTGTAGTTATCTACCATTTCCTTAGTATCTTCTTGATGTTCTTGTTGGCAGCTTCTACAACTCCATTCATTTGTTTCCTATATGCTGTGGAATTATTATGCTTGATCTTGAAAGTTTCACACATAGCCTTCATTAGATCACTGTTAAGATTGGAAGCCTTGTCGGTGATGATCGACTCTAGTACTCCAAACTAACAAACAATGCGATCTCGAACAAAATCTGCAGCGACCTTCTTAGTTACAACTTTATAAGATGCATCCTCAACCCACTTTGTGAAATAATCTATGGCCACTAGAATGAACCTATGCCCATTTGAAGTAGCGAGTTCGATTGGACTGATGATATCCATGCCCCAAGCGGAGAAAGGACAGGGTGCACTTGTTACATTGAGTTCATTGGGTGGCACTCGTATCATATCGACATGTATATGGAACCGGTGACACTTCTGAACATACTTGATGCAGTCTGTTTCCATAGTCATCCAGAAATATCCTGCCCTTAGTACTTTCTTAGCTAAGACGAAGCCATTCATGTGCGATCAGCAGGTTCCGACATGTATTTTCTCGAGCAATCTGGACGCTTCCTTAGCCTCGACACACCGTAATAATCCCAAGTTTGTAGTCCTTCTGTATAGGATTCCTCCTCTTTGAAATAAATGGTTGGCTAACCTTCGGAGTGTGCGCTTCTGAGTATGAGTTGCGTGTTCCGGATACTCTCCCTTTGCTAAGTATTGTTTGATGTCATGGAACCATAGGTTTATGTCACTTTCTTTTTCAACATGAGAACAATAAGCCGGTTGTTTATGAATTCCTATTAGGATATGATCGATGAAGTTCTTGTCTGGGTGTTGTATCATGGATGATAAAGTGGCCAACGCATCTGCGAACTCGTTCTGAATCCTCGGAACATGTTGGAACTCTATCTTTGTGAACCTCTTGATCAGCTCTTGTACATAGTACAAATATGTCAATATCTTGGTGTTCTTTTTATCCCATTCTCCTAAAACATGATGCACCAAAAGATCGGAATCGCCAATCACTAGTAACTTCTGAATATTCATGTCAATAGTCAACATGAGTCCCAAGATGCAAGCCTCATATTCTTCCATACTATTGGTGCATGGGAACCTGAGTTTTGTAGATACTTGATAGTGTTGACCAGTTTCTGATACTAAGACAGCTCTGATACCCATTCCTTTGAAGATTTCAGCTCCATCGAAGAAATTCTCCAATCGTCGTATACCTCAGTGATATCTCTTCCTACGAACGATACAACCTCGTCCAAAAAATACGTTTTCAATGATTCGTATTATCTTTCTACAGGATTTTCTACCAGATGATCTGTCAATGCTTGCCCTTTGACCGTCTTCTGAGTTACATAGATGATGTTGAACTCTCTCAGCAATATCTTCCATTTTGCTAACTTTCCCATAAGCATGGGTTTCTGGAAGATGTATTTCAGCGGATCCATCCTTTATATGACGTATGTGGTGTATGCACAAAAATAATGCCTCAACTTTTGAGCTATCCATGTCAAAGCGCAGCAGGTGCGCTCCAGAAAAGAGTACCGAGCTTTGTAAGGTGTAAATTTCTTACTCAGATAATATATCGCCTGCTCCTTTCTCCCCGTCTCATCATGTTGTCCTAAAACACACCCAAAAGCCCCATCTAGTACGGACAAGTAAAGCAGCAAAGGTCTTCCTGGTTCTGGTGGGACCAGAACAGGTGGTTTAGATAAATACTCATTTGATTTTGTCGAAGGCTTTATAACACTCTTCAGTACAGCTTGTTGTAGTATCTTTCTTCAGCATTTTGAAGATCGGCTCACATATCACGGTTGATTATGCTATGAAACGGTTGATGTAGTTGAGACGCTCTAAAAAGCTCATCATATCTTTCTTACTCTTCGGAGGTGGCAAGCCTGGATAGCTTTGACCTTTGACGGGTCTAATTCAATCCCTCGATGACTGACGATGAATCCTATCAACTTTCCGGTAGGCACTCCGAAGGCACACTTTGCAGGATTTAGTTTCATATTGTACCTTCAAAGTCGATCAAACAATTTCCTCAAGTCTGCTTTATGGTCTTTGCTTCTTCTGTATTTGATGATGATGTCATCCACGTACACCTCTATTTCCTTGTGTATTATGTCGTGTAAAATGGTTGTCATGTCTTTCATGTAGGTGGCTCCAGCATTCTTCAAACCAAACGTCATCATCTTACAGAAATACATCCCCCATGGTGTGATAAAGGCTATTTTTTCGGCATCCTCTTCATCCATCCAGATCTGATGATATCATGCGAAGAAATCCACAAAGGACTGGAGTTCATGCTTGGCACAGTTGTCGATTAGTATGTGTATGTTGGGCAACGGGAAATCATCTTTGGGACTCACCCTGTTTAAATCTCGGTAATCAACACACACTCTGACTTTCCCATCTTTCTTCACAACCGGCACAATGTTAGCCAACCAAGTCGGGTACTCGACCACTCTGAGAACCTTGGTTTTGATTTGCTAAGTGACTTCCTCTTTTAGCTTCAAGCTCATATCTGGATTGAATTTTCTGAGCTTTTGTTTTACAGGTGGACACATGGGATCGGTAGGTAGCTTGTGAGCCACTATGGATGTGCTCAAACCAGTCATATCATCGTAGGACCATACAAAGATATCTTCATACTCTTTAGGAATCTGACATATTCTTCCTTCTCTGATGGTGATAGGTGAATACTTATACGCGTTTCCTTAACGGTTTTAGAATCCCCTAAGTTAACTGTCTCAGTCTTGTCTAAATTAGACTTAGGCTTGCTGTCAAAGTTTTCCACTTCTCTGACAATTTCCTCTGGTATTATATCATCTTCCAGGTCTTCTGAGTCACTATCCGTATGTTGCGTTGTCTCATTACATGTCACAGTCGTAGGTTCATCGGGATAGGTAATAATAATGCTACAGATGGAAAATGTAAAGAATAATAAATACCAAAAATAGCAATGCATTAATAAGATCTTGAAAATGTCAACAAGTACGGCTCGATGACTCGAGAAATTATTTCAAAACAAAATACGTTCAAAACAAAATACTGAAAATGTCTTAGATACTAAAAATTGCTTTAAAAAATAGATGATGCTAATTGCCAGGCTACCCAGGAACTCGACAGGCCCGGGATGGTGTAACAGTCCAATTCTTGAGAACACCTCCCCTTTTAACGGTTTGAATGATAAGATCTTCCTCCTCCCTAACTATCGCACTGCAATCCATGTCTTCATAATCCAAAAACAGGTTCTTTATGCCAGTTAAGCCTTCATCTTCCTCGGACCCCCACATCATGTCAGCTTGATAAAATGTCTTGTGCAAATGTTTTCCTGGTTGCTCCAGCGAATAATAAGGACCACGCCATGGTGGCGACCAATCCTGGTACTCTTGCCAAGTATATTTGTACCCAAGCCCGAACGTTGTACCATGACGTTTTGGTTGTACCAGTTTGGTGATCCTTTGAAGATTCTTGTCGAGGCCCTTGCCAGGTTCATACCATGTCCATAGCAATATACTTTCTATTTTGTTTCTCCACCATTTGTCTTTTTCAATCATGTTGACGTGCTCGATGCGATGATATGTTTCTCCACCCAACTTCCTCTTGTTCTCGATGACTAGAACAGTCTGATTGGTATAGATTGGATTACTACCGTCAACATGGATGATCACCTCCTGATGGTTCCTTTCAAACTTCATGTCCTGATGCATAGTAGAAGCCACTGCCCCAGCGGCATGTATGTAGGGTCGTCCCAATAATAGATTGTAAGTAGAAGATATATCTAGCACTTGAAACTCAACATCAAACCAGATTGGCCCCTTCTGTAAGCTGAGGTTGATTTCTCCGATTGTGGCCCTTTGAGATCCATCAAACGCCTTCACATTCATGTTTCCTGCTTGTATCTCGTGTAGTCCTTTACCCAACCTCTTTAGAGTATTCAATGGACATATATTGAGACTTGAACCACCATCTATCAGGACCCTGGCAATGAACTTATCCTCGAATTGCACCGTGATGTGTAGTGCCCTGTTGTGGCTTAGTCCTTCTGGTGGCAACTCGTCTTCATGAAAAGTGATTTATGTCTTTCCAGCACCTGCCCTGCCATGTTGGCCATTTCCGTACTAGTGATGTTGGTGGGTACATAAGCTTCACTCAGCACCTTCATCAGGGCATTCCGGCGTTTCTCGGAATTTTGCAACAGTGATAAGATGGATATCTGAGCGGGAGTTTTTTTCAACTGGTCAACCACGGAGTATTCTCTCACTTGCACTTTTCTCCAAAGGTCGTCAGGTCCAGTTTCAATGATAGGCGGCTTAGATGTATCTTCTTTGCTTGTTCCTCCCAAGTGCTCAGGTGTATAAACCCTGCCAGTTCTGGTCATGCCTTGTGCTGCACCTGTTTCTTCCATTTTTGCCTTTCCTTTCCTTCTTGTTTCCGCAACATAATCCCAGGGTATAGCATTAGACTTATAAGATGGCATGGGTGCTACCATCACAGTGAAGGGTGTAGTCACCTAAACTTTAAATGGTGTTGGTACGGTTACCTCGACTTCAAATGGTTCTTTGGTTTGTATGACAATGGGCGTGAGGGTTATTGGAGATGTTTTAGGATCATCCCCCTCTCGAATGAGTCCAATTGACCCCTCCGGATCCTATTCCTCATCAGTTTCTATCACATTCACTCTGTCACCTCTGTGATCTGGGAGATGATTGTTGCGAACATTGGGTGCGGCTTCTTTTGCCTGTATGACCTTGTTGTCGATCAGTGTCTGAATATTGTGCTTCAAAGTGCGACACTCATCAGTGGTATGGCCCTTCATGCCTTAAGTGATAGGCATATTCCTTGTTTGGGTTAATCCACTAAGAAGAGTTTTCCATAGTGACGGCAGGGATGGGAGTGACATAGCCAGCAACCTCCAGTCTCTCATACAATTGGTCTATAGGATCAGCAATTGGAGTGTATTGTCTAGGTGGTCTGCGGTCAAAGTTTGGTCTTGGTTTTTTGTAATTTTGGTGGGCGGATGGTGGTGAGTGATAATATGTGTGTTGGGTGTTATAGGTATGGTAGGTGGCAGCGGGTTGTTGGTATCTGGGGGGTGAAGGCTGGTATGTGGGTGGAGGTGTTTGGTATATGAGAGGGGACTTTGGACTTTGGATATTGGGCTACCATCACAGCACCTACCTCTTTCTTCTTCGAGATACCTCCTGATTGCAGAGCTTTATTTGTGGCATGTAGTGCTTTGAAATTTGTCACCATTACACTTTTAATTCCTTCTTCTATTCTTTCTCCCATCTTGATGATGTCAGAGAATTTATAGTTTTCAATAACCATTAGCCTTTCATAGTACTGCGGATCTTGAGCTTCAAAGAACTTATTCATCTGTTCTTCTTCAAGTGCTGGTCTCACTTTCGCAGCTTCGGATCTCCATCGAGTAGCATACTCGCGGAAGGTTTCTGTTGGTTTCTTCTTGAGATTATGAATGTAGAATTGCATTTTCTGTGTTGAACCTAAATAGGTCCGTGAAGTTTGATGCTATGCTTACCCAGTTAACCTACTTCTTCGGGTTTTGACTGATGTACTAAGACAAATAATCTCCTGTGAGGCTTCTCATGAACAACTTCATGCAGATCCGTTCATCTTTTCCCACTCCTACAAGTTTGTCACAATATGTCCTTAAATGTACCTTCGGATTACCAGTTCCGTCGAATATTTCAAACTTGCGAGGTTTGTAACCCTCTGGCAGTTCCACATCTGGTTGAATTCACAAATCCTCATAATTCAAACCATCAATGCCCTTACCTCCTTCGACGCTCTGAACCTTGCCAGTGAGCTTCTTGAGTGCTTCCGTCATATTCTTGATGAGCATGTCCTTCTGGATTGATTATGGTATATAATAGGGTTTGTTGTGGGGTGTGGGGTAATGTCTCCACATATATAGGATTGCTTTGGTGAACTCCGAGAATATGGGCATAAGAGTGGTCATTGGTTGAGTTTTGAGGATCGGAGTAGATTGAGGTGCATTTTGATGGGTGTGATAAGCAGTGGATTGTGGGTATTGAGCTGGATGATGATGGTGTTTTTTAGGAGTGGGTACCGAGGGAGGATTCGGCGCAGGATTTTGGTTCTGTGTGTTTTTGGGTGATGCTGGATTTGGGGCATTTGGATTTTGTTGGTTGATATTAGGGACGTTTAAGGTGAGGGAAATGTTTGCCAAATTCTGGACCTGCTCAAGTTCCCATTGTAGCTCCAGGATATTCTGTTCTAGGTGTAAGACCAATTCTTTCTGTGCCGGAGTGCTTCGACCATCTGAAGTTTCAATATTTTCTGCATTGTCCTTTCTATTACCGCTTAAATCATCCATCTTTCCTTTTCCTTTGCTTCTGCTTTTGGGATAACTTGGTGGAGGAGGAGGTGGAGGACCTCTAGATCTAGTGTAATATGTTGATGATGCCAATATACGCAAATCAACCTTAGGGAATGGGAATAATCAAAAGAAAGAAAAACGAAGGTAACCAATTCAGTAAGGGATATTGAAATAATGCTCACGATATTGAAAATGCTTTGCAAGATCATGTAATAAATTCGCGTTCTAATTTGGGGGACCTCATTGTGCCCGAGGTAGGCCTAAGCGACACATAGACTTAGAGAAAACTGGTGCCAATAATTGTCATTTCATTAATGCAAAAATGAATCAAATCCTTACTAAATCGACAATAATAAGAAAGTTACTAATGGCATTTTCATTACTACAGTTGAAATCTAAATCTAAGCTATAAAGAAGTAAATAACATCATTTCCTAATCTACTTAGCCGAAGAAGGACCTTCCCCATGCTTGGCTCTCTTAGCTCCATCAATCAGGTTTCCCATGTTGCACATATCCAACAGTAGGTAAGCCTTTGCTAGATTCCCTCCCTTATTTACATCCGTGTTCTGACAATCTGAGAGTATCTTCCTGATTTTTCCCTCATGCTCCATCAACCCTTGCCCCAAATATTCCAATCTCTTTGTTGAATTAGTAGAAATTTTTATCCATTCATTGACTTCTTCCATATCCACTTTGTGTTGTTCCAGATGCCTAGCTACATACTCGAAGACCCTTTTGCGTAACATCCTATACTTGACTTGTGCTTTGGCAGCATCATCTATGATCCTATTTTTCAGATTAATTCTCGGCTTGATGTCTCCAACTATATCGTCTACCAACCATGATGGGTACAAGTACACATAGCCGACATGATACCTGTCTGGATCTATAGTATCCTTTTCCACAATGACCTTCTAGTTCCACATATGTTGTGCCTCAAACTTGAACGGAATGACGTCCCCTTTAAAATCTGCTTTGTACTGGACCATGTTGGAAACCCGAGGTATAACCTGTTTCCTTCCTGCTTGTCTCATTACTCTTATGGGAGCATAAGTATAGATACCCCTCAAACCGATCAGTACCAGATGAGTAGTCTCTCTTGACCTGATGATGAACTCACTACTAGGAAACCATTAAAACATCCAATGTACCTTTCGTCTGTCGGATTGTTGAAGAAATGTACCCAACTCACAGCATTTCCAGGTTGTGCAAACCTGTCTGGGATAAATGTCATCTTCTTTGGGTGATGGTAAGTTATGTAGTCATTCAACGGTCGATGCAGAAGCTCTTGGCGATATTCTCCCCTCTAAAAATGTTCTAAACTAGACTTGCAGTAACAGATTACAACCTTCGAAGTGCCCGAATTCTTGTTTTCAATAATCTAGAGCGCGGTACATTTCAGCTAAGATCATGGGGATGATAGTATAGGTTTGTCCCTTGATGCCTTCCATCAAAGTCGTGGCGACCATGGCTAGGCGAGTGTGGATCCCCCTTTCATTGGAAATATCAACAACCCCAAGAAGCATATAATTAACACATAAACTCGATAGTGCGTCCAACCCAAGGAAGTAATGATGAGTTCATCATGATGAAGGTGATATGACTTGTTGCGCCCGTAACGCTCATAAAGGAATTCTAATGGGATGTATGACTTCTTCGAACAAAGCAACTCATCATTTTTCTTAAAACCCATCATTTTTGGAAAACCACGAGGGGTGCGATTTTCTGGCACCAATAACCCTGGACTATCCCATGGCAGCTTAATGAAGCCTCATATTTCTTCTAGGAGAGGATTCATTTCTCCCTTTTCTCGTCCCAAAACATAGTAACGGCCTCGATAAATGACCTATTTGGTTGGATGTCTAGCAAGCACGATAAATTACCAAGGACCCTTCTTACATGATTCTTATAGCAAGGCACAAGTTTTTTCCAACAATCAAGCAGCAGTGGTGAGGTTTTGGACCATGCCAAACCTAGGGACTTCGTGCCTCATTTTCTTCAAGCAAATAAAGTTAGCCCTTTCCCTCTCCAGATCTAGCTATTTACGCAATAATGATCAACATAATGGCACATTTTCTGCAAGTAATGCACAATAACATGGTAGTGTCCATTGGGATTGTGGAAATACCGTCGGACTTTGGACAAAACTTATCTTAGAGGCGCTATTACGTTAACAACGTCATAACCCGTACTAAGTTTAGCATGATGCATGTACATTTGATGTTAGAGTAAGGTTTCTAGAATGGTCTAGAATGGTACTCTTAAGCGGACAACTTGAGAGGGAAAGGCATGGGACTGTCGACTGCACCACTGATCGACTAGTTTGCCGCAAATAAGCCTTTCCGTTTTTAAAAAGGTAATTTTGGAAGAGAGACAATCATTAAGCGCCGCTATGTTGATAATTGGAACGAGTGGAGTATGATGTGGAGCATGATTTATGTAGAGATAATAACACGTAGCCAAGTATTAGCATGATAAATATGTAAAAGCAGTAAATACAGTGATAAGGTAAAACATGATAAACATACGAAAGAAAGACAAAGGAAGAAGTTAGTTCATGGAATATATGCGAGAATCTAATAAAGCAAATAAGGGAGTAGGGATGGGAGAAGCATGATATAAAAATATTTAAACAAAATAAAGAGCAGACATAACAAACAATGGTAAGCGAGGAAGGGATGCATATGTCATAACGAATTTGAACAAAATAAAGTGGGTAAGGGAAGGGATCTGCATTTGTCACAAAGAAAATAATCCACATAAGCAAAGCTCATTATGGTAAGAGCCTAAGTGTAATTCACCAGCAGAGTCGACATGCAGTTGCACCCCGTTTTCTCAAGAAAGCAGGCTATGACATGTTACAACTCTTTTGGATAGGATATGGGGTGTTAAGAGAAAAAAAAAAGAATCGCCACCTAACGATTGTTAAGGTGTGTTAGGGCACCTATTATGAAGAAAACTCTATTTGACTAATCAATTCCACCAAAGATTGGGTAAGGGCTCAAATTACCTCAAAGAGAAGGTGTTAGGCATTCTTCGAGGTCCACAACTATGGGTCCCGGCCGAACTTAAAACTATGTGGATTACAATTAGGCAAGATAAACAAAGAGGGTAAGGGTCAAAGGAATTTATTGAGAAGTAAGGATTACAAGGATATAACTATTAAATCTATATTAGATGATTAGACGAATATAGAAGAGAAGGGGGGGTCCTAAGTTTTTTAGCCTAAAGGATCACCTCGTGCAACATAAATAATACTCCGTAACTCCCTTGAGGTTGGGATTTACTCATAGTATTCAGCGGGCACAGACTATCATCTCATGCTACTCGATTACTATGTTAGAGCTATTTACCTAAGCACTCTAATTCAATTCTAAGTCGTGCCTTATACGTGCACTACCCCTCCCATACCTATGGTCCAGGAGGCATTGGACCTCTATTTGGGTATTTCTAGACCTTACTTAGGCTGCTCAAAAATATTAAACTAGAAGACATACAAAATACGTAGGACTTCATATAAGTTAGTTGAGGGCTCAAATTAGCCTCCACATTTAGACACCAAATGCACGCAAACAGGTTCTCATACTAGGCAGTTTCAGAACTGAAGCCAATTGAAATCATTAAACCCTATAGACATGGTTTCCATATGACCTTTGATTCAAACGTGCATGCATACATTACTGCTTTTAGTGATTGTGGACCATCTGCTGTTAATGCCGGTTTTAGATACCAATTTTAGAAAAAGTTATAGGTATGATATCTAATGGCATAGCTAACAAATGAGAATAGTTCTGGAAACCCAGCATTGACAAGGGGATAAATAATAATAAGCAAAGTGACAGTATCCTATAGGCAGGATCTCTATTGATTGACAATCGAACCATGATTTTATAACACATTACCTCTATGAGCAGGTTATCTAGACGGAGCCATGACGATAACAATAGCTAATTGATTAATTAAGGTCCTATAGACATGCTTTCTAGTTGAAAATCAACTAAGCTAGTGGAATCCTATAGGCATGGTATCTAATGAACATGAAGCAGTTTTGCAAATTGGAAGAATGTTTACTCCCTATAGGCATGCTGTCTAGTAACACACAGAAGTAGTCATAAGAATAAATGAAGCATTTGAACTCATACTTTCATGGTAGACGAGTAGTGTGTGTGTAATTTTCCTAAATGCATGGTTTCTACCAATGGAAGTTAAATGGCATATACAACAAGTCAAGTAAATCACATGAATCCTATGGGTATTTTTCTACCCTCGCATGCAAATAGTAGAGTATACACGTTTTCCAATCTCACTAACACACCCAATTGTTTATTACGAAGTTATTACAGACCCTATTATGAATGTGTCACGACCCCAAATCCTAACCGGCCGTGATGGCGCCTATCGTGGAGCTAGGCTAGCCGACTACCGCATGTTTGCAATTTCTTTTGAAAATCCCATTCCAGTTTCCAGTATTTAATAAAAAAAATACAGAAAATTACTTATTATAATAGGCCAATTTTATACAGTACTTCCATCCCCAAAACCCGGAGCCAAAATTTCATGAGCATCAAAAGAAATAATCCAAAATAACTATTATAATACAAAACCTTCGAATCAAAGCTAAATACAACAAGAAGGGAAAACATAGATGCTGCGAACGGTGAACAACTATCTCTATATCCCAAAAAGCCGGCTCCGCTGCGGAATAAAGACTAATGCTCGATATCTGCTCCTGAATCTGCACACAGAGGTGCAGGGAGTAATGTGAGTACGCCAACTCAGTAGTAATGAAAATAAATCAAGTCTAGGTAGCAAGGAAACACATAAAATCAATGCCATCAAGTCACAATATACACAGCCTTACTTTCCAATAGTATAACATAGATATACGAAATCATCATGCCTTAAAAATCAACTTCAAAAAAGTCCTTTAAAGAATGCACATTTTTAACAACTATAACAAAGAATTTGGTGTGCAAATGAATGTAGTAAAATCATAAGTAGCCCCTCGGGAAAAAACATATTTCATGATCAGCCACTCGGGCATGCCTCAATCTCCCTCAGCACCTCACAAGCACTCAGCACCTCACAGTCACTCATGCCTCCCAATCACTCGTCACTCGGCACTCGGTGCGCTCACTAGGGGTGTGTACAGACTCCGGAGGGGCTTCTTCAGCCCAAGCGCTAATATCACTTAGCACCTCACCATCACTCTTGTCCCTCGGCCACACCCGGTAGAACCACTCGAAAGGCCCCTCGGGCGAATTAGTAAAATAGGGTACTCGACCCAAAAATATCATTTTAATGCTCATGTAGTGCAAATCAGGCAGAGTTTCGAAAAGCAGTATGCACAATGATGTTGAGTAAAATCATCAACAAATAGTGAGGAAAATAGGGTCTAAACAGATCGGCACGAGGCCCCAAACACGGCTTATAGCCCAAATATTTCACAAATCTTTAGAAGACAATATAACATAAGGTTTCGAGTAAATATGCAACTCATTAGTTGCCGCGGAGAGGACCTAGTCCAATCCAAAAATCAGTACGCGCCACATACTCGTCATCCGACATGTGTGCCATTCCAAAATCAGTGAGAAAATATGCAGTCCGGGGTTCCATACCCTCAAGACAAGATTTATAACCATTACTTACCTCTATCGGGCGGCGATACTAGTCCGCAATGCACTTGCCCCTCAAATTGGCTCTCGATTGCTCCAAATCTAGCCAAAATCAGTTTAACATCATCAATATATAACCAAGGAACACAACCCGATCAAAAACTATAAAATTACACAAAAATTTTGAAATTCGGCCACACCCGATCCCATGGCCCACGTCGCAAAACTCGATAATTTTTACATTACTAGAAAAATCGTCCACCCACGATTCTAATCATACCAAAACCATCAAAATCGGATCACAATTGCCTACGCAAAACTCAAAAGAATTTCCAATTCTCCACCCCTTTCTTCCCAACCTTTTCCTACTCAAATCCTTAAATTTTCAAGCCTAATCCGAACAAAATAGCATAGGAACGATGTTAGCAACCAAAGAACTTACCTTTGCTGAATAATCTTGAGTTTCCCTCTCCAAATCGCCATCAAAGGACTCCTCCCGCATGCGAAATGGTGAAAAATAAGAGAATTTTTGCGGAGGCCTTTATATATTGTTCTGCCGGTCATTTCCGCTCCTACGGACCATTAGCCGCACCAGCGGACCGACACCTGCGGTCCCAGGTGTGCACCTGCGGTCCCAGGTGTGCACCTGCGGTCCCAGGTGTGCACCTGCGGTCCCAGGTGTGCACCTGCGGCATCTCACTTAACGGGCCAACCCCGTGCCTGCGGCCACTTCTCCGCACCTGCGGCTTCGCAGGTGCGATGCTCCTTCTGCTCCTGCGACATCGCAGGTGCAAATAATTCCTAGCACCTGTGCACCACTCCCCACTCAGCCAAATCTCGCACCTGCGGAACCGCACATACGGCTCCCTTTCCGCTGGTGCGAAAACACCAGCAACAGCAACCTTCAGATTTACCAAAGTCACTCCAAACTTTCCGTTAACCACCCAAAACCATCCCGAGCCCCTCGGGGCCCCAACCAAACCTACCAACACACCCCATAACATTATTCCAAATTAGTCGAGCCTTCGAAACATCAAAGTTCATAACGTTCAAGCCTATGAACTTTGAATCTTCCAAATTTTGCCAACTTTGCCGAAACCAACCAAAACACCTCTGATTGACCTGAAATTTGGCAGACATATCCAAAATGACACTACGAACCTGCTCCAACTTCCGGAATTCCATTCTGAACCCGATAGTCTGTTTTCCACTGCCGACCGAAAATCGCCAAAAATTGAATTTAGCCAATTCAAGCCTAATTCTACACCGGACATCACAAAAATATTTGAACACACTCCTAAGTCTAAAATCACCTAACAAAGCTATCCAAACCATAAAATCCGCATTTCGAGGTCATTCCCAATAAGTCAACTCTCAGTTGACTTTCTCAACTATTAGGCTACTTTAAAGGCTAAATGCCTAAATTCTCACCATAACCACTCTGGACCCAAACCAACTGATCCAACACATCAAAAACAGGATAACGATATATAACAAATGCAGAAATAGGGAAAACGGCGTAAATCTCACGGAATGACCGGCCGGGTCGTTATATCCTCCCCTTCTTAAACAAACGTTCGTCCTCGAACGGGTCTAGAAACATACCTGGAATCTCAAATAAGTAAGGATATCTGTCCCACATCACCCGCTCGGTCTCCCATGTGGAATCCTTCACCGGCTGCCCTCTCCACTGAATCTTCACTGAAACTATATCCTTAGATCTCAGCTTCCTGACTTGTCGACCCAAAATAGCCACTGGCTCTACCTCATATGACATATCACCCTTGAGCTGAACCGTGCTGAAGTCCAAAACATGGGAAGGGTCACCAACATACTTCCGGAGCATCGAAACATGGAATACTGGATGAATACTCGATAAACTGGGAGGCATAGCAAGCCTATAAGTCACCTCCCCAATCCTCTGAAGCACCTCAAATGGCCCAATGAACCGGGGACTCAGCTTCCCTCTCTTCTCGAATCTCATAACACCCTTCATGGGTGACACCTTCAGCAACACCTTATCCCCAACCATGAAAGACATATCTCGGACCTTCCGGTCTGCATAACTCTTGTCTAGACTGCGCCGTGCGAAGCCGCTCCTGAATCAACTTTGCCTTACTCAAAGTATCCTGAACCAAGCCAAAACTCACACTTGGAGAATTTCGCATAGAAATTCTCCTCTCTCAACCTCTGCAACACAACTCTCAAATGTTGAGCATGCTCTTCCTGGCTACGAGAATAAACCAGGATGTCATCAATGAACACAATGACGAAGGAATCAAGATAAGGCTAAAACACAATGTTCATCAATTGTATGAACGCAGCTGGGGCATTGGTCAGCCCAAATGACATAACCAAGAACTCATAATGACCATATCTGGTCCTAAAAGCAGTCTTCGGAATATCAGAATCGCGAATCCTCAACTGATGATACCCAGATCTCAAATCAATCTGGGAAAACACTCTGGCTCCCTGAAGTTGGTCAAACAAATCATCAATGCGGGGCAAGGGATACCAGTTCTTCACCGTAACCCTATTCAATTGCCGATAGTCAATACACATATGCATGGACCCATCCTTCTTCTTTACGAACAACACCGGTGCACCCCAAGGTGACACACTAGGCCGAATGAACCCCTTATCCAGGAGCTCCTGAAGCTGCTCCTTCAATTCCTTTAGCTCTGCTGGTGCCATACAATATGGTGGAATAGAAGTAGGCTGAGTGCCTGGCACCAGGTCAATACCAAAATCAATATCCCTGTCAGGTGGCATGCCTAGCAGGTTTGCCGGAAACACATCCGAAAAGTCACGGACCACAGGAACTAAGTCAATAGCGGGAGTCTCACCACTGACATCCCTCAAAAAGGTCAAATAAGATAAACACCCTTTCTCAACCATGCAATGAGCCTTCAGGTAAGAAATCACCCTGCTAGGCATATACTCTGAAGAACCTCTCCACTCAACCCTCGGACACCCTGGCATAGCTAAGGTCACGGTCTTAGCGTGACAATCAAGAATAGCATGGCACGGAGATAATAAATACATGCCCAATATCACGTCAAAATCGACCATGATGAGTAACAGTAGGTCCACTCGGGTCTCCAGACCCCCAATAGATATAATGCACCACCGATACACACGGTTCACAACAACAGTATCGCCCACCAGAGTCGACACATGAACAGAGGTGACTAGAGACTCATGGGGCACATCCAGAAAATCGGCAAAATATGAAGAAACATAGGAATATGTGGAACAGGGGTCAAATAAAGCCAAGGCATCACGGCAACAGACTGAAACAATACCTGCAATCACGGCATCTGAGGCCATAGCATCCGACCTGGCTGGAAATGCATACATGCGAGCCTGACCTCTGCCTGCTCGATCTCCCCATCTAGGGCGGCCTCTGGCTGACTGACTACCACCCCTAGCTGCCTGGGCGGGTGGCAAAGTGACTCGAGCTGAAGTCAAGGGCTGGCCCCTCTGTTGAGAAGACCCACCGAAATAGCGGGGACACTGCCTCCACCCGTGCCCGAACTCTCCTCACTCAAAACAACCCCCTGGAGCTGGAGACGGGGGCTGATAGAAACCCCTATCACCTGTACGGCCACTGGAAGACTCCTGCATAGAAGAACCCTGAACTGGAGGTTCTCGAGCTGCACTCTGAGCTGGAAGGGCATCAAATGAAGTACGGCCTAACTGAGAACCACGGGGACCCTGCCCCGAAGATGCACCACTATATGCTGTATGGCCTGACTGAGAAGGCCTGAATGAACGGCCCCTACCCTGCTGAAACTGTCCCCTGAAGGGAACACCACTGGAACTTCCCGAACTATGAGGCCTCTTGGCCCCCTTCTCCTCCTGCTCCTGGCGACGAACAGACTCAATATCTTGAGCTATGTCAACAACCTGCTCGAATGAAGAACCCGATACTCTCTCCGAGTCATAAATAACCGAAGCTGATAAGAAAGACCATCTACAAACCTCCTCACCCTCTCCCTATCAGTAGGGATAATCTCATAAGCATGCCTAGCCAACTCGGAGAACCTCATCTCGTACTGAGTAACTGATAACTCTCCCTTGCGCAGCTGCTCAAACTGCCTGCGCTGCTCCTCTCTGTGAGACTGAGGAACATACTTCTCCAAAAAGATCGTGGAGAAATGCTGCCAGGTAAGAGGTGCTGAACCAACTGGTCTATGCCTCTCGAAAGACTCCCACCAGGTAAAGGCAGCACCCGCAAACTGAAATGTAACAAATGAGACCTCGCTGGTCTCCAAAATACCCGCGGTGCGCAGTATCCTCTGGCACCTATCTAGAAATCCCTAGGCATCCTCGCCCTCTGTACCGCTGAAAGTCGGAGGCTGAAGTCTGTTGAATCTCTCTAACCTGCGATGCTCGTCCTCAAGCATACTAGGGACCACATAATCCTCAATCGGAGCAATTGGCTGAACTGGGGCTGCTCCCGGTGCTTGAATACCCTGTGCAGCCTGCTCAGGCGCCCGGGCAGCTGGAGTCTGGTTGTCTCCCCCTGCCTGAGTTGTGGTGGCAGTAGAAGACATGGCAACAGCCTGAGCCAAACCGGTGCATACTGACAATATTTGAGACATGGTCTCCTGAAGACCCGGAATAACCATAGGCACTGTTGGTGCCTGAGCCTGTCCTGCTGGGACACCATCGGCGGGAACCTGATCATGATCGATAGGGGGATCCTGAGGCACTGCCCCGGCTACTGTGCAGGCTGGCCCCCTACCTCTACCATGGCCTCGACCGCGGCCTCGACCTCTCGCTGGTCTATCCGGTGACTGGTCACTCTGATCGGTGTGGCGTGTCCTCACCATCTATGAGAGAATGAAACAACGTAAGTTCAGATTTCAAGAATCAATGGGTCAGCACGAAAGAGTTAAAGAAAGATAGAAATGTTTCCTAAAAGTTCGGTAGCCTCTCGAAGATAAGTACAGACGTCTCCGTACCGATCCGCAAGACTGTACTAAACCTGCTCATGACCGTTGAGTCCTATGTAACCTAGGGCTCTGATACCAAACTGTCACGACCCCAAATCCTAACCGGTCGTGATGGGGCCTATTGTGGAACTAGGCTAGTCGACTACCGCATGTTCGTAATTTCTTTTGAAAATCCCATTCCAGTTTCCAGCATTTCATAAAGATATACAGAAAATTACTTAATATAATAGGTCAATTTTATACAGTACTGCCATCCCCAAAACCCGGAGCCAACATGTCATGAGCATCTAAGGAAATAAGCCAAAATAACTATTATAATACAAAACCTTCGAATCAAAGCTAAATACAACAAGAAGGGAAAACAGAGATGCTGCGAACGCTGAGCAGCTACCTCTATATCCCAGAAATCCGGCTCCACTGCGGAATAAAGACTAATGCTCGATATCTGCTCCTGAATCTGCACATAGAGGTGCAGGGAGTAATGTAAGTACGCCAACTCAATAGTAATGAAAATAAATCAAGTCTAGGTAGCAAGGAAACACATAAAATCAATGCCATCAAGTCACAATATACACAGCCTTACTTTCCAATAGTATAACATAGATATACGAAATCATCATGCCTTAAAAATCAACTTCAAAAAAGTCCTTTAAAGAATGCACATTTTTAACAACTATAAAACAAAGAATTTGGTGTGCAAATGAATGTAGTAAGATCATAAGTAGCCCCTCGGGAAAAAACATATTTCATGATCAGCCACTCGGGCATGCCTCAAAATCCCTCAGCACCTCACAATCACTCAGCACCTCACAGTCACTCATGCCTCCCAATCACTCGTCACTCGGCACTCAGTGCGCTCACTGAGGGTGTGTATAGACTCCGGAGGGACTCCTTCAGCTCAAGCACTAATATCACTCAGCACCTCACCATCACTCTTGGCCCTCGACCACACTCGGTATAACCACTCGAAACGCCCCTCGGGCGAATTAGTAAATCAGGGTACTCGATCCAAAAACATCATTTTAATGCTCATGTAGTGTAAATCAGGCTGAGTTTCGAAAAGCAGTATGCACAATGATGTTGAGTAAAATCATCAACAAATAGTGAGGAAAATAGCAGTAAAAAGCCCTCAAAGGGTCTAAACAGATTGAAATGAGGCCCCAAACACGGCTTACAGCCCAAATATTTCACAAATCTTTAGAACACAATACAACAAAAGGTTTTGAGTAAATATGCAACTCATTAGTTGTCGCGGAGAGGACCTAGTCCAATCCAAAAATCAGTATGCGCCACATACTCGTCATCCGACATGTGCTCCATTCCAAAATCAGTGAGAAAATATGCAGTCCGGGGTTCCATACCCTCAGGACAAGATTTATAACCATTACTTACCTCTACCGGGCCGCGACACTAGTCCGCAATGCACTTGCCCCTCAAATTGGCTCCCGATTGCTCCGAATCTTGCCAAAACCAGTTTAACATCATCAATATATAACCAAGGAACACAACCCGATCAAAAACTATCAAATTACACAAAATCTCGAAATTCGGCAAAACCCGAGCCCCGGGCCCACGTCTCGGAACTCGATTATTTTTACATTACTAGAAACCTCGTCCTCCCACGATTCTACTCATACCAAAACCATCAAAATCGGATCACAATTGCCTACCCAAAACCTCAAAAGAATTTCCAATTCTCCACCCCCTTCTTCCCAACCTTTTCCTAATCAAATCCTTAAATTTTCAAGCCTAATCCGAACAAAATAGCATAGGAACGATGTTAGCAACCAAAGAACTTACCTTTGCTAAAGAATCTTGAGTTTCCCTCTCCAAATCACCTTCAAAGGACTCCTCACGCATGCAAAATGGTGAAAAATAACAGAATTTTCGCAAAGGCCTTTATATACTGTTCTTCCAGTCATTTCCGCTCCTGCGGACCCGCACCTGCAGTCCCAGTTGCCCACCCACGGCATCTCACTTAACAGGCCAATCCCGCACCTGCAGCTTCGGAGGTGCGATGCTCCTTCCCCGCCTGCGACATCGCAAGTGCGACAAATTTCTCGCATCTGCGGACCACTCCCCACTCAGCCAAATCTCGCACCTGCGGATCCCAGTCCGCTCCTGCAGAACCGCACCTGCGGCTCCCTTTCCGTAGGTGCGGAAACACCAGCAACAGCAACCTGCAGATTTACCAAAGTCACTCCAAATTTCCCGTTATCCACCCAAAACTATCCCGAGCCCCTCGGGGCCCCAACCAAACCTACCAACACACCCCATAACATTATTCCAACTTATTCGAGCCTTCGAAACACCAAAAACAACACGAAAACACCAAATTTACATCAATTCAAGCCTATGAACTTTGAAACGTCCAAATTACGCCAACTACGCCAAAACCAACCAAAACACCTCCGATTGACCTGAAATTTGGCAGACATATCCAAAATGACACTACGAACCTGATCCAACTTCCAGAATTCCATTCCGACCCCGATAGACTATTTTCCACTGCCGACCGAAAATTGCCAAAAACTGACTTTCGCCAATTCAAGCTTAATTCTACACCGGACATCAAAAAATATTCTGAACACACTCCTAAGTTCCAAATCACCTAACGAAGCTACCCAAGCCATAAAATCCACATTCTGAGGTTGCTCCCCAATAAGTCAACTCTCAGTTGACTTTCTCAACTATTAGGCTACTTTAAAAGGCTAAATGCCTAAATTTTCACCAAAACCACTCCGGACCCAAACCAACTGATCCAACACATCAAAAACAGGATAGTGATATATAACAAATGCAGAAATAGGGGAAACGGGGTAAATCTCACGGAACGACCGGTCGGGTCGTTACATAATGTAATTAAAAAATTATACAAGAACTAATAGTAGGCCCACAGCAGGCCCAAAAGAAATTCCTAGCATTGCTTGGGCCTTCAACAACTCTTATAGAATACCCAGATTTCCAATCAGAGAACTATAGTCATCAGCATAGCCCAGAAGCCTTATAGGAACTAAATTCAAGCAAAACAGCCATAGATTCACCATATTACCAAGTCATTGAATCACTTAAACCAACCAGTTTACATATTCAGCCGACAGTAGGAAGAAAGGAACTGAGCGTCAGAGATATTCAGGTTTCAGTAGTAAAGGGAGGGACTAAAAGACCCTAAATCCTAGTATGTCAGAGTTCACAAGGGTCTCAAATGGACCTCGAGCAGTGCTCACACTAGGGAGGTCAGTAGTAAGAGTCTTAGAGGCCTTGGATAACCGGCCAAGTTAAAAATAACACATGTAACAAATGAGAGGGAGTGGACAATGGTTAAGGGACAGAAGTTGAGGAAATGCATTTATAGTTTTGGAAAGCAGACGTAGCAGAGTTGAGAACACATAACAGTTAATCAACAAGGTCAACAGAACTTAGATGCAGGTTCAACATTTAGCAAAAAAGTAGCACATTGGCAAAAATATATTGAAAGAGTTAGGGAGAAACTACTTTTCTGAGATTACCAGATCAAACAGATTATCCTACTAAGGTGTATATTATCAAAAAAGTCTAAGTGGGGTACTAACTTGAAAGATTTCAAGCTTAAAGGTCTGAATTATGCTAAGTATCCATCCCAGTATCAAAAGAAGACATGTTAATTCATCACTAAGCAAAACAGTATCAAACATGGTATGGAAACACAAACTAAGATAACCATTATAAAGGTTTCAAAAATTTACTAAGGATATAGGATTAATCAAAACAAAGATATATTGTGAGACACATTAATAGGGGAACAAATCATAATTGATAGAAAAGGTCTTAACATAGATTAGAACACATTACATATGCGAGGTATTCATTACAGGGATTCAGAACAAAGTAGTAAAGCAAGCTCATGTCAAATAACAAATGTAGACCTTCAGGCATCAACACAGTAGACTAATATGGACTTAAGAGGGTCTACGTCATTTAGGTGAAGCATGTTCAAATGACATATCAGAATTGGAAGCTTTTAGGTAAAATCGGATACTAAAGAGGCTCAAACAAATGCAAAACTAATAAAGTTTCATGTAGGAGTATCCTAGAACACATTAGCAGAGAAGGCGGTGTCTGGGAGGAAATGATAGGGTTTTGGGGCGGGTTAGATTAATTAAAACGGGGGAATGGATATGGGTCGTTGATCATTTGAGATCAACATCCAGGATTAGAGGAGAAGCGCGCGGGTCACAGAACGGGTCCTGACCAGGTTATTACTAAAAGGTTAATTTGGTCTTGGACCAGGGGGTTGGGCAAAAGATACTGGGCCAATTTTGGTCTAAAAATTAGTTTAAATCTTGGCTATTATTTAAATATGCAATATTTATCGAAAATAATTTATAAAAATGATTAATAAATAAGAATATTATTTATGCACTAAAATGATTAAAAATAATAATTTAGTATTATAAAAATATAAAAGGATATTTTGACACAAAAATATAAATAAAGAGCATTTATGTATGAATATGGCCTATTACTGCAAAATTGTACAAGTAGCCTTTAAAATACTAATGTGATTATATAAAAATGAATTAAAATATTTGAAACATGTTTTATAGGTGAAAATAATAACTTTAAGTAACTAAGTCATCATAAAATAACTTGAAGGAGTAATTAATAATTATTCAAAAGTAATTTAAGTACAGGGAAATTAATTTAAAAACTCTAAAAATTATGGAAAATTATAGAAAATGCTCGTATGGATTTTTAAACTAAATAATGATGCAAAATTATATTTAAAAGTATATATATTATTTGATAAATATGAGAGCAAAATTGGGTATCAACACCAAGAACAAGTCCATCACCTTCGGGAACTTTACCCTCAGGTGAGGAAAAGCTTTGACTTTGCTGAGTTTTATTAATTTCCTCTTTAGCTTTAGCAGTCTCAGCATTAAGGTCAAAATCCTCCTGGATGGCCTCCGTTAGAGTCTCGAGGCGAGTATTCAAAAAATTCCAACTCACATCAAGTGTCAGCTTATCCTCGGGAGTGTCATAGTCTTTCTCCCACTGGTCAATCTCGGCTCTCTTATTGAGCTTGAGTAAGTGCTTGAACCAACTCTCCTGCATAAGTTTCTTTCTGGTTAAGGAGTTCCTTCAAACTCCTTATTTATTCAGTTGCCTTCGAAAGCTACTCAGCAAATGAGGACTCAAGGATATCTTTATCCTTACCACCAACTTGACTTGAATAAGCCTTCTCAATCGCTAACTCAGCAGCAACCATCTTCATTTGTTGCTCTAAGGCATTGTTCTCCTCTGCCAACATTTCTTTCTCTAGTTGAAGACCCTCAAATTGCTCTTTCCAATTGTCAGCCTCGGTTCGGTAATCAATAATTTGTTGGTCAGCATGGACAATCCTTTTCATGAGTTTCGTACCTATAAAATTAGTCTACAAAGAAATAAAAGGGGTTATGGATAAACAAAAAGAAAATAAAGAGGGAGTAGAGTCAAACTCGAACCTTCAGAGATGAATGAACAATATCATTCATCCAAGTCAATGAACTATAAATCTCCAACTTTGCCTTCTCCACAAGACCAAGCAAAGGCTTCAACCATACATCGGCTTGGCATGACATTTTCAATAAGTTCCCACCTTCAGGAACCTCGATAATAATTTTCTTCATCGCCTTCTTGCTACTAAAAGGATCAACTTCTACATGAGAAGTAGTTGTAACTGGGATGGCAGATGAGGTGGAAGCAGTCACGGGGTAGCAACAGTAGCAATTTCATGTAAGGGAACTTGGGGATGAACGGGGATTGACATTGGAAGGGAGGTAAGGGGCAACTCCTCACAAACAGGGCCAAAAGCTTCATCACTTTCGAAGCCACGAGTAAATAATTGTTCAGCAGAATCAAGGGGGGGATCACTCACTTCTTCATCAGAGATCACTAATGGAGCACTCTCTAGCTCATCCAAAAGTCTAAAGGTAACTGAACTCGATGGAGGAGTAGCTTCATCATCATAAATAACCCGCCTTCTGACTCGAGGTCTACGTACTAAAGAAACACTCCTCTGGTTCTTCTTCACTCCCAAAGCCGCAGGCCCATCAACTTTTCTTTTTGAACAAGAGCTCAAAATTCTCTCTTGGGAAAGAATCACGGAAAGTATTGTGGATGAAATAGAAGCGGGACTAATACCACAAATACGGAATCCTAGCAAGGGAAAAAGGCACAGTAAGAAACTCTTAAGTTAACAAAAGAGAAAGAAAGAAACCAAGCGGGAAAAAGTACCGTGTGTCTTTACTTTCCAGCCAAATCTCTGTGAGAGATACTTCCAAGATATTTTCTCCATAAGGTAAATAGATAATAACTTCTCTATCCAAGAACATAAGTTAGGGATCTCCTCAAAAACTTCCATGGTTACTGAAAACGTAGGCACGAGAATACATGGGTTTCTTTTATTGAGAAAGGAAAAAGACATGGGAGAAATAATTACGTGCAAAATTTTATTTTTCTGGAAAAGGCATGTTTTCTTTATCCATCAGAGCACTTGTGGGAGCAACAATGAAGCGAGTATACCAGCCACGGTCTCTATCATTATCAGGGCTAACCAATACCCTCTTACTTCTAGCCACGGTAGAAGGGAGGTTTCGTAAAACCAAAGAAGTATGAAGTATTTATAATAAGAAGTTACTATCACTGAAAATAGGTCATGATGAAGTGTCATAATGAAACCGTCACTTCGTGACTAACGCAGCCGCAGAAAAGCCCTAAAAAGCGCTGAGAAGCAGCAGAACCAATCGCCAAAAGCCATGTAGCATATGCATTAAATAGATGTGACATACGACGTGTTGGTTCTGAAGAAAACACAATGATACTTGGAAAGTGGCGGCAAAGAATTCCAGTCATATATACTTACCACTTCCCAAATATTCAATTGAATAACATTCAGAAAGTGGGGGGACTATCTGTATTGGTGGTAAATAAGTGTTACACGTGGAATCATATTTAGCTGACAAAGCATGATACGTGGAACAATAGTGGAATGACATTTGGCATACTTCATTAATGAAGTGTATGAAGCACGGAACGCGGGGCAAACACCCACGAGACAATAAAGAACCAACAATCGAGCCTAAGCAGTTGTTGAAGAGGCACGAGTAGAATGAATCAACACTGGAAAGAAGGAAGATTCATGAACCCACAATTAATGGGGAAAGAGAATCAGAATCGTTATAAAATTCTTATAGGCAGTTATGATTACCAATCATAACGGACAATTAATACCATTAATGCCCGTAATAAATTCGCCATAAATAGGAAGAAACATTATATTTGGGTATTCCTATATAAGGGTGCAGAATCTCATTTGTAAGGACAAGTTCTGAATATTATCATAATATACTGATTTTCTCTTGCTTCTTTTGTGAGATTTATTATTCTCTATTTTCAATCATATTACCATATTTATTTTCTCTCAAGTGAATTATTGAAGAAGTAAGGAATTATTTAGTTATCAGTAACCCGATTTCTTCTAAAAATAGACTTTAACTAAGATTCTTATTTTTTGGTTAAACAATAAGTTCTTTGAAAATGGGAAGCATAGTTTTGGGTGAATCTGTTCATCTGCCTCTTATAACTTTACTGTACAGATCAAGAGTATTTAAAATAGGAAATGTTAAAGAAAAATTTTACTTTAAGTCCTCTTATTTCAACCATTTGAATTTTTTGCCTTGGCTAAAGTTTAAGCTTGTTGCATCAAATTATACTATAGGATCGATTTCTTTAACACAAAGTAGCATATTGTGAAAAATGGTTGTAGTTCTCCATATAAAAGGAATTTCTAAATTGCTAAGTGACCACGTTAACTATATATAACGATAAAATATTTAATACCTAAAAGTTAAAAACACTCAAAAAGGAAGAAAGAAGAAAGCAAACAACTAAAATGACTTTCTCTTATTTTTTTTGTTTTCTCCACTTTGCAAAATGGCTTGTTTGAAGTACACAAACAGTCATTTTTAGTGTTGCTATTTAGGAATTAGACACTATTTATTTTATCCTAAAAATTTAATTAAAAATCTTAATTCCAGAAAAATCCAGGATATTTATATCCTAAAACTGAACTGGAAAACTGAAATTCAGAATAAGTTGGCTAATTCCTAGATAACAGCCCTTTAAAGTCAAAAAGTTAAAAGTGTTTCCCATGAAACAAGCAAGGGGTATCATTTTTTAAACTTATAATTCTTTCCGTAGAAAAAGCATGGACAAAAATGTAAGACCCTACTTGCACCAGAAGAAGATTCATGTACTTTGTCGTATATTCCGCTATATATGCATTCGTCATTCACTCTGAATGACCATGGCTGCTATATTATTCCATTTGAATTAAGTTTTATATATATATATATATATATATATATATATATATATATATATATATATATATATATATATATTAAGACAAGAGTAGCTTGGAAATTATATTTCAAAAAAGAAACAAAAGAGAAAACATGAATATAAATACCAAAGGGAGGTTTAGGTCAAAGTTATGAGTTACAACATTTGTACAAGAAGTGTCATAAATGGCATATGGATCGATGTTTCCAAATTCCGAGTTTGCCTCTATGAGTGCACTGTTATTTAGTCGAGCCAATTCGATTTCAAGAGTGTGATTGTACTAAACAATAATTTTAAGTAGTAACTAAATTATCAAGCAGCAAAATGATTGTTGTGTATTCAGTAGAGACAGATATTCGAGGGTTGTGTTCGATTCACCAATCTTATTGTGTTCTAGTTAACTCTCCCTTTTCATACAATTCACTCATGATTTCTAATTAATCGAGCAATTGCTCTCGTAGCCTTCTCCCGAAGTACTACTCGCCTATTCAAAATATATTAATGCATATATTCCTTCAAATCAATCTATTAAGAATGCATTAAGATTATGATATTTAATTAAGCGCGGTGACTAGGTATATTCCTATCCTAACCACAAATCCCTCCCCCTCCCCCCTAAAGTTAAGATCGTGCTCTCTTTAATTCTTCTCTAATCTAAATAGGCTTTCCCAAGCATAGCATAGATAGTAAATAGAACCTAATTTCTGGCCAGACAATTAAGCAATTAATCACAGAGCTGAAGAAATAACCATATATTAGTGAATTGTAATCAAGGTTAAGTGATGTTGGGCATATTTCTATATGTTTTAATGTTATTTCACTCATGTTTTAACTGCTTTTTTATGCTATTTGATCTTTAAAATGCCCAACATGGTTTAATTATTAGTTTTATGACTAATTGAGTTGTGTGTGATGATTTAGGGTGTTTGGAGTGCATAAATATGAAGAAAAGGTTCTCTAGCTAGAGGAGCAGAGGTGACGCATCCAACCTAGAAAAAAAAATTATAGTTCGTGTAACCTTGGAAGTGAAGTCGGACCATAGCATCCGCCTTGGCATCCGCACCCGGGCACAACATAGATAGAGGAAAAAGCCACGAAAAAGCTTGGGAACCACGGAATTCGTCTTGAGTTCTTACTTTTTCTTTCTTTTATTGATTTGTATGTATTCTTGGGAATTACTTGAGATTGTTACTATGATCATGTGTGGCTAAGAACCCTATTATTCTGGGGTCATGGGTGCTACATGAATGTTGACGGTTGAAGTTTAAATTGACGAGTTTGAGTTTATAATATTGGGTTCTTTATTTAATTTTTTTTTTTTAATTATTTTATTGAGTAGCTAATAGTAAAATACTATCTACGAATCTAGAGTTGAACTCGAAAGTGAGAATTTTAGATTGCATATAGAATTAAATAGAGCAAATTATTGAACCCGGGCATCGGGGAACATATTCGTTATTAGGATAGAAATATACCTAATTGTCTTGCTTGGTTGAAATACAGGAAGTGTAAATGCATTCTTGTTAATCTTAATTCCATAGACATATAGGCATTAAGTTAGCTCGAATAGGTGAGTAAGAACTCGACATATTCTTATGAGTAATATCAACCATGTCAATCAATAATCCAGATAAACCAATTAGTCATTTTAAGCCAAGAACGCAACACGCTTGTTAGCTAACCTTTGACCCTGGAATATCCTCTCCTACTGATTGTTATCCGAAATTGCTTACCTTTTTAGGTTGATTTCTAGTTAATTCATTGCTTGATAGTTTTAGGTAGTAAATTGGTCACTTATATATTTTGTGAGAAATCTCTTGAATCGATAAATTAATTGAGTTTGAATCAGTCAAAAGTTAATCATAAGTATTCGTGAAAATGATACTCTACTCACTACTCTATTACTTGACGACCACGTATACTTGCGTGAGTATATTTGGTCGCAACAAGTTTTTGGTGTCATTGCCGGTGACTTAGAAATTAGCTACTTGACTTATTTAAGCTTTTATTAGTTATTTGTTCAAGTTTTCAGTTTGCCTTGTTTGTGTTAACGCATGCTCTTCCCTTGAATGTGGAGGAGTAGAAGCACAACAACTTCCTTTTTTGATCCAGAAAATTGAACGAACACTTCACAGAGTGAGGAAGGAAGTCGAAGCTAGAACCACAATAGAAAGAGATTTGGACATCGTAGTTCAACCACAGCCAATAGAGATGGCAGGTAATAAAGAGAGTCATGTTTTAGAAGTCGCGAGGCCCAATCTTGCTAATATTGGCTCAGGCTATTGAGAAGCCTGATATCATGGGGCATTGTGAACTTAAATAGTACATGGTACAGCTGAATCAGTCCACAGGGCAATATGTGGGTCTATCTCATGAAGACGTGCAGAGGCACATTCAGAACTTCCTAGAAATTACAAACATTTACAATTCTCCGAACGTTTCCAAGGACTATGTCAGGCTGACACCGTTTCCCTTTTCACAGTTGGGGGAAGCTAAGGAATACTTGCAAAAGGAGCCCGCAAACTCAATCCACTTAGGATGATCTAGAAAGGAAAATTTTAATCAATTTTTTCCCCACTAAGAAGACAAAGTCACTGAGGATCCAAATTCTTGGGTTCCAACAACGGGATGGCGAGTCACTTCATCAAGCTTGGGAAAGATACACAAAGCTACTCAGAGACTTCCTGCATCATTATCAGACTAATGAGGTGTTGGGTCACACTTTTGTTGATGGGCTAGACGAGGCATCAAAGATGAATCTTGATTTAGCTTGTGGGGTTTGTTGCATGGAGAGGTCGTACAGTAAAATTCAACTCTTTCTAAATAACTTCATTGTTAATGATCATAATTGGCAAGGAGATGGGGACTCAAGAAGAGCAATTAAACAGAAGGCAGCCGGGGTGATTGAACTTGATGACTTCTCAACCATGAGAGCAGATATTGCAAAATGGGCTAATCAGATGAATAGAATGACAATGCAACAAACACAACATATGCAACATGTAAAACAGATGGCTATTTGTTGCGAATAATGTGGTGATAGTCATACGATTGACATGTGCCCCACGAATCCTGAGTCTATTTACTATGTGGGGCAACAGAGCAGAGGTATGATGGATCAGCATGCACAATATGGGAACACTTACAATCCAAATTGGAAGAATCATCCTAACTTCTCATGGGGTGGAAATCAGTCGAATCAGAATCATTATAGGCCCCAAAGAAATTTCAATCAACCTCAAAAGCCACCCTAACAGATAGAAGAGAGTACAAATGACTTGTTGAAGAAGTTGTTGCATGACAATCAATAGGTCAGGTCCGATTTCGGAAATCTTGAGAGGCAAATGGGGCAGCTAGCAGCAAATCAAAATAATAGACATGCAGGCGCTCTTCGTAGTGATACAGAGAATAACCCTCAAGTTAATGCAGTTACACTCAGAAATGCGAGGGAACTAGAGGAAGTGCCAAAGAAGAGAAAGGACAAGCCTATACCTGAGGGGGAGTTGATTCCTAAGGCAACACACGAGTCAAAGAAAAATGAAGCAATTTCAGAACCAGTGGAGGCTGCAAGGCCACCACCACCTTTCCCCCAGAGATTGCAGAAAAAGAATGATAGCTTGTTCAACAAATTTCTCTCTATGTTGAGCCAGGTTCAACTGAATATTCCATTGGTGGATGTACTTCGTGAAATCCAAAGTATGCTAATTACATAAAAGATATAGTGGCTCACAAGATGAGATTGACTGAATTAGAGACAGTTGCACTTACTGAGGAGTGCACTTCAAGGGTCTAAAACAAGCTCCCTCAAAAGCATAAGGATCCTAGAAGCTTCACCATCCCTGTGCGAATTGGTAATTTTGATGTGGGTCGTGATCTTTGTGATTTGGGGCGAGCATAAATATGATGCCCTTGTCCTTGTTCAATAAATTGGGTGTGGGAGCTCCAAGACCAACCACTGTGATGTTGCAGCTAGTTGATAGGTCCATAGAATACCCTGAGGGAGTAATTGAAGATGTGTTGCTGCAAATTGGGAAATTCATCTTCCTGCGGACTTCATTATCCTAGATTATTAGGCTGATGAACGGGTTCCAATCATATTGGGATGAACTCTCTTGGCTACTGGTGATGCAATTATTAAAGTGAGATAAGGAAAAATGATTATGAGGGTGGATAATGAGGAAGCAGTCTTTAACGTCTACAAGGCAATCCAACTTCCCCGCCACTATGAGGAGCTCTCTATAATATCTGTTGTAGAGATGGATGAGCAACTTCTTGACACGAGTGTATATCTAGACGATTCTCTAGAGAAAGCACCCATGTTGTTCTATAGCTTGGATATTGATGATGAGGTTGAGGATATGATGCATATCCTTGACGCATCTTGTTCTTACATGCATGGAATACACCCCTTTGAGACCCTAAATAGGCCAAGTGGCCCTCCTCCAAAGTTGTTGATTGAAGAAGATCCAAAATTAGAGCTTAAACCCCTGCCTCCTCACCTTCAATATGCTTATTTGGGTGGTTCTGACACTTTACCTGTTATTGTTTCTTCTGACTTGTCTGAACTGCAGGAAGAAAAGCTGATGAGGGTGCTACGTGAGCATAAGAAATAAATTGGGTGGATGATGTCTGACATTAGAGGCATTAGTCCAGCTTTCTACATGCATAAATTCTAATGGAGGATGGACACAAGCCAAGTGTAGAGAAACAACACCGCATAAATCCAATCATGAAAGAGGTGGTAAGAAAAGAAGTGATTAAGTGGCTTGATGCAGGTATTGTATTTCAAATATCTGATAGCAAATGGGTAAGCCCCGTCCAATGTGTGCCTAAGAAAGCGGGGATGACTGTAGTGTTTAATTAGAATAATGACTTGATTCCCACAAGAACTGTCACTAGGTGGAGAATTTACATAGCTTATAGAAAATTGACTAATGTCACCCAAAAGGATCACTTCCCCCTCCCCTTTATTGACCAAATGCTTGATAGATTAGCTGGACAGGAATACTATTGTTTCCTAGATGGTTATTCAATGTATAATCAGATTGTTATATCCCTAGAGGACCAAGAGAAGACCATATTTACGTGTCACTATGGAACGTATGCGTTCAAGAAAATGCCCTTTGGTCTCTGCAATGCACCTGCGACTTTTCAAAGGTGTATGATGGTTATTTTTACTAACATGGTTGAAATATTTGTACAAGTGTTCATGGATGATTTTTCTATGTTTGGGTGTTCTTTTGATAATTGTTTAATGAACCTTGATAAAGTGCTTTTTAGGTGTGAAGAGACGAACCTAGTGCTAAACTGGGAAAAGTGCTATTTCAAGGTACGTGAAGGTATAGTCTTGGGGCACAAGGTGTCCAAAAATGGTTTGCAGGTGGATAAATCAAGGGTGGAGGCGATTGAAAAATTACCCCCCACCGACATCTGTCAAAGTCGTTCGCAGCTTCTTGGGCCATGCAGGTTTTTATCATCATTTCATTAATGATTTTTCAAAAATTTCGTCTCCTTTGTGAAGTCTTCTTGAGAAAGATATCCCCTTCAAGTTTGATGATACATGTCTGAAAGCATTTAAGGAGCTCAAGGGAATATTGGTGACTGCACCAATTATCATTGTTTGAGTTGATGTGTGATACGAGTGACATAGCAACTGGATCTGTTTTGGGGCAAATGAGGGATAAAGTTTTTCACTCCATTTATTACGCGAGCAAAACTCTGAATCCGGCCCAGATGAATTACATTGTTATTGAAAAAGAGTTGCTTGCAGTGGTGTGGGCGTTTGACAAGTTCAGATCCTATCTAGTGGGAACCAAAGTCATTGTCTACACATATCATTCAGCTAGCAGATACTTGTTTGAAAAGAAAGACGCCAAGCTGAGGCTGATTCGTTGGGTCCTCCTCTTGCAAGAATTTTACTTGGAGATCCGAGATCGAAAAGGAACAGAGAATCAAGTGGTTGATCACTTGTCCAGATTAGAGAATTGGAACCATGTAGATGAGGAGGGTTGATCAAAGAAACATTTCCTGATGACCAATTATTAGCAATCACCTCGAGTGAAGCGCCGTTGGTGTGTCCAGTTGTAGTATTGTGTCTAGTTGTATTAAGTAGCCTTATAATAATTATATAAGAAAAATCAGAAAATAGAGGGCTTTTCCCGATGACGGACTACCTGGACATTTATCTCGAGGGATTAAGGTCCTTGGAATAATAAAAAAAAATTCATTTGATTCTTGAAATTAGTGTTAGTATTAGGAGATTGACAGAAAACTAAAGAAAAGCACAAAAAAAATTATTAGCCTTGAGTAGTTAGTAAATTTAATCTATTAGGCAATAATTCCCCTTGGTTTTTCTTTGGCCATCGGCTCTTTTTCAAGGGATGAATTTTTGAATCGAGTATTAGTTTTTATTTTAAGATTAGTGTAGGATGTAAAGACTGAGACTGAATTTAGCTGTGACGACCCAAAGGGGTCATCACCTAGTTTCTTACCCATTCCGTTCTTTTGAGGCCTTGAAAACCTCATCTTTAGTTACCTCAATTTGCGTGCGCAGTCCGGGCATGTAGCCGGAAAGTTTAAATATGAAATTCTATGAAAATGCTAAAATTTGATATTAAAATGAGTAAATTTGACCCCGGTCAACATTTTGGGTAAACGGACCCGGACCCATGATTTGACGGTCCCGGAGGATCCGTAGGAAAATATGGGACTTGGGCGTATGCCCGGAATCAAATTCCGAGGTCCCAAGCCCGAGAAATGAAGTTTTTAGTAAAATTATTTTTCTAAAATTTATAAAGAAAATTGAAATGAAAATTGGTTAGAATGTGTTGGTATCGGGCTCGTATTTTGGTTTCGGCGCCCGGTACAGGTCTGATATGTGGTTTAAGATATTTTTGTGAAGTTTGGTTGAAATTGGACGTTGTTTGACGTATTTTGGACTTAAAACTCTATTTTTGAAAGTTTATGAAGTTTGAAGAAAAACTAGTGATTTTGAGGTTTGATTCGTTGTTTTTGATGTTATTTGGCGATTTGATCGCACGGTTAAGTTCGTAGGATGTTGTTGAGTTAGTGCGTGTGATTAGTTAGGAGCCCCGAGGGCTCGGGAGTGTTTCGGAGGTGTCTCGGAATGATTTTGAACTTAGGAAGATTGCTGGGTTTTTTTTGGCTTCAGCAGTTGCGGGCCACTCCTCCTTCTCGTTCGCAACGCATCATCCGCGTTCGCGAAGCTTCCCATATTCCTTTCATCGTGTTCGCATCTTTGGCTTCGCGTTCGCATAGGGTCAATTAACCCTGAGGGCTTAGCCCTCTTTTCTTCTTCGCGTTCGCATACAGTTGACCGCGTTCGCGTAGCTTTGCAGGTCTTCTACATCGCGTTCGCGTGATATCCCACACGTTCGCGTAAGTCAACTTCTGGACCCCAACTTTTTTACTCTTCGCGTTCGCGTTCGCGTTCGCGTTCGCGTTCGCGTTCGCGTTCACCCTTTCGCGAATGCGATGGTCTGTCCAGTCTACCCTTCGCGAACGCGACCTCCCTTTCGCGAACGCGACCTCCCTTTCGCAAACGCGAAGGGCAATTTTTCCTAGTCATAAATAAATATTTCCAAAACAGTAGCTTCGGGATTTTCATAAATCATAACGAAATTCTTCTTCTCCAAGGTCTTTAGGAATCCATTGAATCCATCCTTCACCAAAACTTCTTGGGTTAGTAAATTTTAACTCGTTTCCTTCATTTTTCATCTATATCTAATGAATTCCTAAGCCTAAAACATGCAATTTAGAGTAGAAAATGGGGAATTTGGGTAGAGTTGGACCCTTTTGAATTTTCTTGATTTAGACCTCGTTTTGGGGTCAAATTTGAAAACAAATTATATATTCGGGCTCGTGGGTGAATGGGTGACATGGTTTTGGTCTGAGCCTCGTGTTTCGACCAAGCGGGCCCGGGGTCGAATTTTGTTATTTTGGAAGAATGCATGGAAATGGATAATTAGGATATGTAATTGAATTAGTGAATCCTTATTGATATACTTGAGTTAATTATGTCTAGATAATACCATACCGGAGTTGAATTCTAAAGGAAAGATGGTGTTAGAGGGTTGATTGCTATATTTTGGACCCGAGGTAAGTGACTTGCCTAACTTTGGTGAGGGAATAGGTATTGTATGCTACGTGTTGGGTGTTTATCATGTTCAATGCATAGGTGAGGTGACGAGTACCTATGCATTGTGTGTCAAGCATGCCCGTGAGTCTATTTTCGATAAAAACCTTATTATTACTCCCATGCTCGTTATAATATGCAAATGTCTCTACCTGGAAGTTGATTAAATGTTGAAAACTCTGGTTGATGAAATCATGATGTGTTGGTTAGATTGAGAACCAAATTGTAAAGGATTTTGAATTGATTGGTTATAGCTGAGACCCTTGCTGGGAAATCGTTATGAAATTGACTGATACTTCCCCTTGCCGGGTGATTTTGAATTGTATTTCCACTATGTTGTATTCCTTGCCATTGATATTGTCATTGTTTTGGTGAGCAAGAGTGTAAAAGCACGAAGGGTGATATCGTGCCATATTTTATATTATTTTGCACGAGGGGACATTCCGTGCCATGTTTTTATAGTTTATGCACGAGGGGACATTCCGTGCCATGTTTATATTATTTTGCACGAGGGGACATTCCGTGCCATGTTTATATAGTTTATGCACGAGGGGACATTCCGTGCCATGTTTATATTGTTTATGCACGAGGGGACATTCCGTACCATGTTTATATAGTTTATGCACGAGGGGACATTATGTGCCATGTTTATATTGTTTATGCACGAGGGGACATTCCGTACCATGTTTATATAGTTTATGCACGAGGGGACATTATGTGCCATGTTTATATTGTTTATGCACGAGGGGACATTCCGTGCCATATTTTATATTCTTATGCACGAGGGGACATGTCGTGCCGTATCTTTCCACTATTTAATCTATGTTGTTAATTCCCGTTATTATTTTCAGTTATTTCATACTGTTGTTTTCGTTTCCGTCGTTTCAGTATTTGCTATCTTTTACCCCCCAGCATGTTCATCCCCGTAATTGTGTCTTGTTTAGTTTCTGCTATACTATTGAACTGCACAGGTACATTTTGTTGTCGTGTCCTAGCCTCGTCACTACTTCGGCCGAGGTTAGGCTCAGTACTTACTCAGTACATGGGGTCGATTGTACTGATGCTACACCTGCACTTCTTTATGTTGTGCAGATTACGCAGCCGGACCCGGTGGACATCATTAGTGGGAGTGTCCTTCAGCTCATCCTAGAGGCTTCAAGGTATACATGTTGGCGTTTGTGGGCCTTGGCGTCTCTCCTATCCCTAGTTCTTCGTTTGTGTCTTGTTTTTCCTCTAGTTTTCAGAGACAGTCATGTACTTCCTTTCAGACTTTGTATTTAGCACTCTTATAGACAGTTTGTGAGTTTGTGACTCTAGGTTTTGGTAAATTATGCGTCGTTGTATTATGTTGTCTTTACTTAGTTTTGAAACCATATTTATTTCCGTTGTTAAGTTGTGAACTGTTTTTATCTTATTCTGTTAAATCGATATTATCATGTTAGTTTAACTGTACACGTTGGCTTGTCTAGCGGGTTCAACGTTAGACGCTATCACGGCCCGAGGGTGGGATTTCGGGGCGTGACAAGTTGGTATCAGAGCACTAGGTTGCTTAGGTCTCACAACTCATAGACAACTTGGTAGAATCTAAGGGATCGGTACGGAGACGTCTGTATTTATCCCCCAGAGGCTGCAAAGTTAGGATGACTCCACATTTCTTTTCATCTCTGTAGTGCGATATGAATTTTGAGTATTGATTGAGTTTCTATTCTATTCTCTCGTAGATGGAGAGGACGCGTGCTTCCCTTGGTTCCGCTTAGCAGCCCGACACTCTTGCGACAGCTTTTACGAGAGGTCGATTGAGGACGAGGCCATGATAGAGGCCGAGGTCGGGGCCGGGGCCGGGCTCATCCTAGAGCAGCAGCCCCAGTAGAGGACCCTCAGGTCGAGTCTGATGAGAAGGTCCCCGTTCCGGTAGTTCCAGTTTGACCAACTCAGGTCCTAGAGGGGTTCATAGCTACCCCGGTGCTCCAGTACTCTCTTGTTCGTCTAGTCGGACTCATGGAGAGTGTAGCACAGACGGGTCATCTTCCTACTGCACCAGCCAGGCTGGGGGAGGTGCCCAGACTCCTGCCACCCGCATGCCAGAGCAGCTAGCTCCACAATTTCAGACTCCGGCACCTCAGCCAGCCGGAGTAGCTCAGCCGAGTATTGCAGCACCGGTACAGAGGGAATAGCTATGTCAGCAGATGCTTTGTGGAGACTGGACAGGTTCACTAAGTTATTCACTGCTACTTTTACTGGTTCACCATCAGAGAATCCCCAGGATTATTTGGACAGCTGTCATGAGGTTCTTCGGAACATGGGCTTAGTGGAGTCCAACGGGGTTGACTTTGCTACTTTTCGATTATCTGGCGTAGCCAAGAGTCGGTGGAGAGACTATTGCTTAGCCAGACCAGCTGGGTCTGCACCTTTGACTTGGACTCAGTTCTCAGAGAGAGGACCTTCAGAGGCAATTTGAGCGTCTCCAGTAAGGATCTATGATAGTCACTCAGTACGAGACCAGGTTCATCACTCTAGCCCGACATGCTCTTATGATACTTTCCACTGATCGGGAGAGGGTTCAAGGATTTATTGAGGGATTGACCCAGCCTATCAGACTTCAGATGGCTAGAGAGTCAGGTACCGATATATCGTTCCAGGATGCGGCCAATGTGTCCAGGAGGATTGAGATGATTATGTCATAGGGTGGTGGTCAGGGGGCTGACAAGAGGCCCCGTCATTTCGATTGTTTCAGTGGAGCCTCATCTGGGGGCAGGGATTCTTAAGGCAGAGGTCATCTTCCTAGGCCCTATCAGTCGGCACTTTAGGTAGCTCACAGTGCACTGCCAGCTCCTATTGGTGCACCACCAGCACCTATCGGTGCACCGCCGCTTCAAAACTTCCAGTGTGGTTATCAGGGTCGACAGAGCCAGTTCCAGGGTCAGCATCCACATCAGCAGAGGCCTTGTTATACTTGCGGTGGTTTTGGGCATATTTCCAGGTTTTCCCCCCGAGGTTTTGGTGGGTCTCAGTCTCAGGGTTCCCGTGCCATAGTTCCTGCATCAGGCGCACTCCCACCCTCTCAGTTAGCTAGGGGTGGCGATCTGGGTGCCAGAGGTAGAGGTCAGACTCATAGAGGTGGAGGACATGCCATGATAGGTAAAGGTCAGGCCACAGTAAGTCGACCTAGAGATGATCAGATTGGAGGGGCTCAGCCCCGGTGCTATGCTTTTCTTGCCAGGCCTGATGCCGAGGCTTTTTATGCAGTTATTACAGGTACAATTTCAGTTTGCGGCCGAGAGGCTTCGGTGTTATTTGATCCGGGTTCTACATTCTCCTATGTGTCTTCATATTGTGCACCTTATCTGAGTATGTCCCATGATTTCTTGAGTATTGTTGTGCATGTTTCTACACCGGTGGGTGATTCGTGGTAGATCGACTCTACCGCGCTTGCTTAGTAGTCATTGGTGGTCTGTAGACTCAGGTTGTTCTTTTGCTTCTTTATATGGTTGACTTCGATGTTATATTGGGGATGGATTGGTTATCCCCCTACTATGCTATTCTGGAGTGTCATGCCAAGACAGTGGCCTTGGCTTTGCCAGGGTGGCCTCGTTTGGAGTGGAAGGGAACTCCTAGTCATTCTTCTGGTAGAGTTATTTCTTATGTAAAGGCTCGGCGCATGGCCGGGAAGGGTTGTTTGGCCTATCTGGCCTATGTTCGTGATTCTAGCACCGAGGTTCCTTCCCTGGAGTCGGTGCCCGTGGTTCGTGAGTTTCCAGAGGTTTTCCCTGCTGACCTGCCGGGTATGCCACCCGAAAGGGATATTGATTTTTGTATTGAGTTAGCTCAGGGCACCCAGCCTATTTCTATTCCGCCGTATCGTATGGCCCCGCCAGAGTTGAAGGAGTTGAAAGATCAGTTGCAGGATTTGTTGTATAAAGGCTTCATTTTGCCTAGTGTCTCTCCTTGGGGTGCTCCAGTATTGTTTGTCAAGAAGAAATATGGCTCGATGAGGATGTGTATTGACTACCAGCAGTTGAATAAGGTTACTATTAAGAACAAGTATCCTTTGCCGAGGATTGATGATTTATTCGACCAGCTTCAGGGTGCTTCAGTGTTTTCCAAGATTGACTTGAGATATGGTTACCATCAGCTGAGGATTAAGGCGTCTGATGTCCCTAACACAGATTTTCGCACTCGTTATGGGCATTATGAGTTCTTGGTGATGTCCTTTGGGCTGACGAATGTCCTCGCTGCTTTTATGGAGTTGATGCACCGAGTGTTTAGGCCTTATTTGGACTCATTCGGGATTATATTCATTGATGATATATTGGTATACTCTCGCAGCCGAGAGGAGCATGAGCAGCACCTTAGAGTCGTCTTCCAGACTCTGAGGGATAATCAGTTGTATGCCAACTCCTCCAAGTGTGAGTTTTGGTTGAGTTCAGTTGCATTTCTAGGCCATGTGGTATCGTCAGAGGGTGTTCAGGTGGATCCCAAGAAGATTTCAGCAGTCAGAGACTGGCTTAGACCCACCTCAGCTACAGAGATCCGGAGCTTCTTGGGCTTAGTAGGTTATTATCGCCAGTTTGTGGAGGGTTGCTCATCTATTGCAGCCCCTATGACCAGGTTGAATCAGAAGAGTGTCCAGTTCAGGTGATCTGATGAGTGCGAGGTGAGCTTTCAGAAGCTCAAGACAGCCCTAACTACGGCAGCGATATTGGTTTTGCCCACAGGTTCAGGGCCTTATACAGTCTATTGCGATGCTTCCCGTATTGGGATTGGTGCAGTGTTGATGCAGGATGGCAAGGTCATTACTTATGCTTCAAGGCAGTTTAAGATTCATGAGAAGAACTACCCAGTGCATGATTTGGAGTTGGCGGCCATTGTTCACGCATTGAAGATTTGGAGGCACTATCTGTATGGCGTGGCGTGTGAGGTGTTCACGGATCATAAGAGTCTTCAGTACTTGTTCAAGCAAAAGGAGTTGAATTTGAGGCAGAGGAGGTGGTTGGAGTTGTTGAAGGATTATGATATTACCATCTTATATCACCCGGGGAAGACTAATGTGGTGGCCGATGCTTTGAGTAGGAAGTCAGCTAGTATGGGCAGTCTTACTTTTATTCCGGTCAGTCAGAGGCTGCTTTCTTTGGATGTTCAGGCTTTGGCCAATCGATTTGTGAGGTTGGATATTTCTGAGCCTAGCCGAGTGTTGTCTTGTATGGTCGCTCGCTCTTCATTATTGGAGCGTATCCATGACCGGCAATTTAATGATCCCCATTTGTGTGTCCTTATAGACACGGTGCAGCACGCAAGAGCCAAGAAGGTGACCTTAGATGATGATGGTGTTTTGAGATTGCAGGGGCGAGTTTTTGTGCCCAATGTTGATGGGATTGGAGAATTGATATTAGAGGAGGCCCATAGTTCCAGGTACTCTATTCATCTAGGCGCCGCGAAGATGTATCAGGATTTGCAGCAGCATTATTAGTGGTGTAGAATGAAGAAGGATATTATGGCGTATGTGGCGCGGTGTTTGAATTGTCAACAGGTTAAGTATAAGCATCAGAGGCCTCGTGGTTTATTTCAGAGGATTCAGCTTCCCGAGTGGAAGTGGGAGAGGATCACTATGGACTTCGTTACTGGACTTCCGTTGACCCGAAAGAAGTTTGACGTAGTTTGGGTCATTGTTGATAGGCTGACCAAGTCAGCGCATTTCATTTTTGTGGCAGTCTCCTATTTATCCGAGAGGTTAGCTGAGATCTATATCCGAAAGATTGTTCGCCTTCATGGTGTGCCTGTATCTATCATTTCGGACCAGGGCGCGCAGTTTACCTCGCGTTTCTGGAGAGCAATTCAGCGAGAGTTAGGCACCCAGGGGGAGTTGAGTACAACGCTTCATCTTCAGACGGACGGGCAGTCCGAGCGGACTATTCAGATATTGGAGGATATGCTCCGAGCTTGTGTTATTGACTTTGGAGGAACATGGGATCAGTTCTTGCCTTTAGCAGAGTTTGCCTACAACAACAACTACCAGTCGAGTATCCAGATGGCTCCTTAGGAGGATTTATATGGTAGGCGGTGTCGATCTCCGGTTGGATGGTTTGAGCCGGGAGAGGCTCGATTGTTGGGTACAGATTTGGTTCAGGAGGCCTTGGACAAGGTCAGGATCATTCAGGATAGGCTTCGTACAGCTCAGTCCAGGAAAAAGAGTTATGCAGATCGCAAGGTTTGAGGTGTGGCTTTCATGGTTAGTGAGCGAGTATAGATCCAAGTGTCGCCTATGAAGGGCGTGATGAGATTTGGGAAGAAGGTCAAGCTTAACCCTAGGTTCATTGGTCCGTTTGATATTCTTGATCGAGTGGGAGAGGTGGCTTATAGACTTGCATTGCCGCCTAGCTTATCAGTCGTACATCCAGTTTTTCATGTGTCCATGCTTTGGAGGTATTACGGCGATCCAGTCCACGTGTTAGATTTCAGCACTGTCCAGTTGGATAAGGACTTATCTTATGAGTAGGAGTCGGTAGCTATTCTAGACCGACAGGTTCGTCAGTTGAGATCCAAGAGTTTTCCTTCTGTTCGTGTTCAGTGGAGAGGTCAGCCTCCTGAGGCATTGACCTGGGAGTTCGATTCCGATATGCGGAGTCGTTACCTTCATTTATTCCCCGAGTCAGGTACTTCCTTCTTCTATCCGTTCGAGGACGAACGGTTGTTTTAGAGGTGGAGAATGTGATGACCCAAAGGGGTCATCACCTAGTTTCTTACCCATTCCGTGCTTCCGAGGCCTTGAAAACCTCATCTTTAGTTGTCTCGATTTGAGTGCATAGTTCGGGCGCGTAGCCGGAAAGTTTAAATATGAAATTTTGTGAAAAATGCTATAATTTGATACTAAAATGATTAAATTTGACTTCGGTCAACATTTTGGGTAAATGGACCCGGACCCATGATTTGACGGCCCCGGAGGGTCCGTAGGAAAATATGGGACTTAGGCATATGCCCGGAATCGAATTCCGAGGTCCCAAGCCCGAGAAATGAATTTTTGAGTAAAATTGTTTTTCTGAAATTTATAAATAAAAGTGAAATGAAAATTGGTTAGAATGTGTTGGTATCGGGACCGTATTTTGGTTTCGGCGCCTGGTACCTATGTCTGATATGTTGTTTAAGATATTTCTGTGAAGTTTGTTGAAGTTGGACGTTGTTTGACGTGTTACGGACTTAAAACTCTAAATTTGAAAGTTTATGAAGTTTGAAGAAAAACTCGTGATTTTGAGGTTTGATTCGTTGTTTTTTATGTTATTTTGGCGATTTGATCGCACGGTTAAGTTCGTAGGATGTTGTTGAGTTAGTGCATGTGACTGGTTAGGAGCCCCGAGGGCTCGGGAGTGTTTCGAAGGTGTCTCGGAGTGATTTTGAACTTAGGAAGATTGCAGGGTTTTTTTTTGGCTTCAGCAGTTGCAGGCCATTCCTTCTTCGCGTTCGCGACGCATCATCCGCGTTCGCGAAGCTTCCCATTTGCCTTTCATCGCGTTCGCATCTTTAGCTTCGCGTTCGTGTTCGCGTAGGGTCAATTGACCCTGAGGGCTTAGCCCTCTTTTCCTCTTCGCATTCGCGTACAGTTGACCGCGTTCGCGTAGCTTTGCAGGTCTTCTACATCGCATTCGCGTGATGTCCCACGCATTCGCGTAAGTCAACTTCTGGAACCCAGCCTTTTTACTCTTCGCGTTCGCGTTCACCCTTTCACGAACGCGATGGTCTGTCCAGTCTACCCTTCGCAAACGCGACCTTCCTTCCGCGAACGCGAAGGGCAATTTTGCCCTATCATATATAAATATTTCCAAAACAGTAGCTTCGGGATTTTCTTAAATCATAACGAAATTCTTCTTCTTCAAGGTCCTTAGACGTCCATTGAAGCCATCCTTCACCAAAACTTCTTGGGTTAGTAAATTTTAACTCGTTTTCTTCATTTTACATCTATATCTAATGAATTCCTAAGCCTAAAACATGCAATTTAGAGTAGAAAATGGGGAATTTGGGTAGAGTTAGGCCCTTTAGAATTTTCTTGATTTAGACCTCGTTTTGGGGTTGAATTTGAAAACAAATTATATATTCGGGCTCGTGGGTGAATGGGTGACATGGTTTTGGTCTGAGCCTCGTGTTTGGACCAAGCAGGCCCGGGGTCGAATTTTGTTATTTTGGAAGAATGCATGGAAATGGGTAATTAGGCTATGTAATTGAATTATTGAATCCTTATTGATATACTTGAGTTAATTATGTCTAGATAATACCCTACCGGAGTTGAATTCTAAAGGAAAGGCGGTGTTAGAGGGTTGATTGCTATATTTTGGACCCGAGGTAAGTGTCTTGCCTAAATTTGGTGAGCGAATAGGTATTGTATGCTACGTGTTGGGTGTTTATCATGTTCAAATGTATAGGTGAGGTGACGAGTACCTATGCACTGTGTGTCAAGCATGCCCGTGAGTCTATTTTCGATAAAAACCTTATTATTACTCACATGCTCGTTATAATATGATAATGTCTATACTTGGAAGTTGATTAAATGTTGAAAACTCTTGTTGATGAACTCATGATGTGTTGGTTAGATTGAGAACCAAATTATAAAGGATTTTGAATTGATTGGTTATAGCTGAGACCCTTGCCGGGCAATTGTTACGAAATTGACTGATACTTTTCCCTTGCCGGGTGATTTTGAATTGTATTTCCACTATGTTGTATTCCTTTCCATTGATATTGTCATTGTTTTGGTGAGGAAGAGTGTAAAAGCACGAAGGGTGATGTCGTGCCATATTTTATATTATTTTTCACGAGGGGACATTATGTGCCATGTTTATATAGTTTATGCACGAGGGACATTCCGTGCCATGTTTATATAGTTTATGCACGAGGGGACATTCCGTGCCATGTTTATATTATTTTGCACGAGGGGACATTCCGTGTCATGTTTATATAGTTTATGCACGAGGGGACATTCCGTGCCATGTTTATATTGTTTATGCACGAGGGGACATTCCGTGCCATGTTTATATTGTTTATGCACGAGGGGGCATTTCGTGCCATGTTTATATAGCTTATGCACGAGGGGACATTTTGTGCCATGTTTATATTGTTTATGCACGAGGGGACATTCCGTGCCATATTTTATATTATTATGCACGAGGGGACATGCCGTGTCGTATCTTTCCACTGTTTAATCTGTGTTGTTAATTCCTGTTATTATTTTCAGATATTTCAGACTGTTGTTTTCATTTCGTCATTTCAGTATTTGCTATCTCTTACCCCCAGCATGTTCTTTCCCGTAATTGTATTCTTGTTTAGTTTCTGCTATACTATTGAACTGCACAGGTACATTTTGTTGTCGTGTCCTAGACTCGTCACTACTTCGGCTGAGGTTATGCTCGGCACTTACTCAGTACATGAGGTCGGTTGTACTGATGCTACACCTGCACTTCTTTATGTTGTGCAGATTACGCAGCCGGACCCGGTGGACATCATTAGTGGGAGTGTCCTTCAGCTCATCCTAGGGGCTTCAAGGTATACCCGCTGGTGTTCGTGGGCCTTGGCGTCTCTCCTATCCCTAGTTCTTCGTTTCTGTCTTGTTTTTCCTCTAGTTTTCAGAGACAGTCATGTATTTCCTTTCAGACTTTGTATTTAGCACTCTTATAGATAGTTCGTGAGCTTGTGACTCCAGGTTTTGGTAAATTTATGCATCGGTGTATTATGTTGTCTTTACTTAGTTTTGAAACCATATTTATTTCCGCTGTTAAGTTGTGAACTGTTTTTAGCTTATTCTGTTAAATTGATGTTATCATGCTAGTTTAACTGTACACGTTGGCTTGTCTAGCGGGTTCAACTAGACACCATCAAGGCCCGAGGGTGAGATTTCGGGGCGTGACAAGTACATTATGTGACTTGTTTGATATTAATAGACTTAGACTTGAGCATGTGGATTATAACTTTCTCCATGAGTTTGTGAGAATTATTTTTTCCTTGAAAAGTTGAATAGTTTTTTTAGTGACACTTAGGCTCATTGTCTTGACTCCTGTGCTAACTGTTGTGCTATGTGCATTAAAATTATGGCTTAACTCCGTACTTGCTTTGATTGAAAGTTGAAATGTAGACATCCTAAGTGAATCATGTGCCAATGTATTGTGAGATTTTTGTATAAGTCTCATGTAGTACATTTGTGTCTAGAACTTGCCCGGTATGTGAGTCGAAACGAAATCCTAGTTCTTACTCGGTTTGAAATATGATTTTAGGCCTTCTTTGATCCTTTTGAACTATAATGCTACCACAAATAAAATCATCCCTAGTAAGCCATTTTGAGCATGTAGACTTTTTATTTGACACCCACATTACAAGCCTATACCCTTTTGTTCTTAATTGAGAATTTTGATCCTTTTACCTCTTAAAGCACTTTAATTGTGAAATGAGAGCTAAATGAAGTATAGAGGGGATTTAGGTAATTTTTGAGTGGAACCAATGAAAAGAATAAGGGTACACTTATTCTAGTGAGAAGTGTAGAAAGAAAGAAAAATCTGGAAAAAAAAAAGAAAAAATATATATAACAAGAGAATAAATTGACATCTTGTTCTTGCTAGTGGGGTATAAATTAAAGTAGTGCTTAAAGAAAAAAGGGAACCTTGTTGGGAGTGATTTTAGTTGAAAAATGTAAGTTGGAATTGAAGAATTTGCGGTTAAAATTGATTATGTGATGTGTTAAAGTGCTTAGGAAGGTGAACCATTATTGCTAAATATATCCTACTCGTCCCTTAGCCCGCATGACAACCATGAAAAGTCCTAATTGATTTTAGATCGAGCAATCTTACATTAGTAGAGATTTACATTAAGGGCAAGAATATGGTACCTTTTGTGCGCATGTGAACTTCTTTGAGAGAGTGAGAAAGTTCTTCTATTGTTTGAAGTCCTTAAATTAAGTTCAAATTTTATTTGAGTGTGCGGAATATATTTTTATGTTTTGTGGTGAGGGAACATGTTTCATGATGGATAGGAGACTTTATTAAACTTTTCAGTCAGAGTGAGTAAGTTGGCCTGAAAGTAGTTATGCTAAGGAGTCAGTTTCTGAGGTTGAGATGTCCCGAATTTGCTATTTGATTGGTTTGAACTGTTCAATAGCATGCTTGGAATATTATTAAGATGGAGAAGAAAGTCCGAGAATGCATATGCAAGACGCTAATTGTTGGTATCAACCAAAGTCATGGGTGCTTAAGCTTAATTGAAATGTGTGGCTTGATAGCGATAAGCTTAATTTTGTTCGATTGGTTGTGGGTTGATTCTAATTTGCTCGAAGAAGAAAAAAGGATTAAGTGTGGGGTGGTGATGTTGGGCATATTTCTATATGTTTTAATGTTACTTCACTCATGTTGTAACTTCTTTTTGATGTTATTTGATCTTTAAAATGCCCAACATGATTTAATTATTGGTTTTATGACTAACTGAGTTGTGTGTGATGATTTAGAGTGTTTGGAGTGCAAACATATGAAGAAAAGGTGCTCTAGCTAGAAGAGGACGCATCCAATCTAGAAAAAAATCATATTTCGTGTAACCTTGGCAGTGAAGTCGGATCATAGCATCTGCCATTGCATCCGAACTTGGGCACAACGGATATGGAGGAACAAAGAGTGGATGCAAAGCAACTGGTTTTCTCCTGTTTGACTTCAAGCATCCACCCTAGCATGCGAAGCTGAAGAAGTGGAGGACGAGGTGGATATGAAGCACCCCCAGCATCAATCCCTAAAGTTGATTCGGATTAGGAGTAGGAGAACTTTGGCCCACGACTTTTGTACGCAATATTATCCAAGCACGCCTCTTTTAGGTCATCTAACATATTGGGAAAGGAGAAAAAGCCACGAAAAAGCTTGGGAACCACGAAATTCGTCTTGAGTTCTTACTTTTTCTTTCTTTTATTGATTTTTATGTATTCTTGGGAATTACTTGAGATTGTTACCATGAGTATGTGTGGCTAAGAACCCTATTATTCTGGGGTTACGGGTGCTACATGAAAGTTGACGGTTGAAGTTTAAATTGACGAGTTTGAGTTTATCATATTGGGTTATTTATTTAATTTTATTTTTAATTATTTTACTGAGTAGCTAATAGTGAAATACTATCTACGAATCTAGAGTGTTGAACTCAAAAGTGGGAATTCTAGATTGCATATAGAATTAAATAGAGCAATCTCTTGAACCCGGGCATCGTGGAGCGGATTCGCAATTAGGATAGAAATATACCTAATTGTCTTACTTGGTTGAAATACAGGAAGTGTAATTCATTCTTGTTAATCTTAATTCCATAGACATATAAGATTTAAGTTAGCTTGGATAGGCGAGTAAGAACTCGACAGATTCTTATGAGTAATATCAACTCTGTCAATCAACAATCCAGATAAGTCAATTAGTCATTTTAAGCTAAGAACGCAACACGATTGTTAGCTAACCTTTGACCCTGGAATATCCTCTCTTACTGATTTTTATCCGAAATTGCTTACTTGTTTTGGTTGATTTCTAGTTAATTCATTGCTTGATAGTTTTAGGTAGTAAATTAGTCACTTGTATATTTTGTGCGAAATCTCTTGAATTGATAAATTAATTGAGTTTGAATCAGTCAAAAGTTAATCATAAGTATTCGTGGGAACGATACTCTACTCATTACTCTATTACTTGATGACCACGTATACTTGTGCAAGTGTATTTGGTTGCAATATTAAGTCAACGTTAAACAACAATATTCATTGCTAAATCACAACCCTAGAACTATGAGTTTTAGCCACTCATGATAGTATCAAAGAAATTCGTAAGTGTTGGATAATTGAAAATACTAGTTTTTAAGGCTTTTTGGCATTTTACGAGCTTTGAAGAGGGTAACTCCACTTGTTGTACCACATCATCATTTAAGGGGAAATTAAAGTATGAACGAGTACCGGAAAATAACACCTATAAAGTAAGTTGGAAACTCACCTTTGGGGACAATTTTAGGGAGCAACTTATGTATTTTCTCAAAAATAAAATTTAGTACCAAGAGTTTGATCAGTTCTGTGTAAGTAAAGATATCAAACTACTGATAGCGTGAGTAAATAAAAACCTGCATAGCTTTCTCCGGCGATGTAAAATGGCCTTTGCTTGTATTAAGGAAACCTTTCATACCATCTAATTAGAAAAGTGTAGGCATGTCTAGCTGCATATATATTTTCCACAAGAGTGCGTACAATTTCCAAAAAGATTTTAATAATGTACAAAAAGTTAATTAGTCAACACATATTGAATGTTAATATGACCTGTTCTGTGATCCCCTATGACCATATCAGTCATCAGATGAAGTGTTTGATCGTAGAAAAAACCAACCCCAGCTGGAGAATGGCCTCTGCATACAACCAATTTCACCCTATTATTAATGAGAGATGGATTCTGCATACAGCTGTACATGTTCTTCTTTATCATTAGCCATTTTCTGCTATGTATTCTCCTCAAAGCGTGTATTACATTCTGCTGTTGAAATTTGATTCCACACCATTCAGTAAGTCCTTCCCACATTTTCACAGACCATTCACATTTTGAGAATAAATGTTCTGCACTTTCTATCACATCTACACCACATAAGATGCATCCACTATCATCACAGTGTACTCCCATACTCAGCAACCTTTCTTTTGTCAACAATCTATTTTGCGCAGCCAACCACAGTACGAATCTGTGTCTCGGCAAACATATTCTATTCCAGATTAATCAGCATTTTCCATTCTCGTTATCTCTCCAATTAACTGCATATACCCCAGCATCACTGAGTATTTCCCATTCTTTGTCAAAGTATATTTCTCATTCCTATACCAGTGTATCACTCCTAACTTCAATTTGTTCAACCTTTTCCAGTACCAGCTACTATCAGCCTGAGGCACATGGTTCCAAAAATTACCATCCTTCATATAGAGTCCATGTACCCACTTCACTCATAGTGTGTCAGTTTTCTCCAGTATTTGCCATATCAATTTCCCCACAGATGCCTTATTCCAGTTCTTACACCCTTTGATGTTTAGCTCCCCCTTGCTTCTTTGGTTTACATATTTTCTCCCAGGCTACTAGTGCTACCTTCTTCTTCTCCTCAGTACTTTCCCATAGAAATTCCCTACATTTCCTATCTACTTCATTCACCACACTCTTAGGTACTCCACATATTACAATATCTGAAAGCCTTCCTCATTTGATTATTTAGGTAATATAATCACCCATACCCTTCTCTTCCTTGTAATTGAGCTTGATTCCTCCATTATGTGACCTCGATTTTCCTCAGTCTGTGCCCTAGTCCCATCTCCAATTATTTCTGCGATCGCCCTTGATTTCCCCCCAGAATTATGGATATTGACATGAAATGATGGATTAGGAATCCTTCCCGTCCCTTTCTGAGTCAAATCTGCTACAGGGATTGATGTCTTAGTTCTCCTCCCCATGGTTGGCATACGTTAGTGCTAACATGCGCCGAGAGAAACTTAGAGACTCATGCCCAGAAAATTCATTGTTTCAACGCAAACCTTCATAATTATGCATGGTTAAAGTATAAATATGTTTATAAAAGATAGATATCTTCCACTTTGCATTGAAAGGTCCCTTTTTCATTGGGTAAAAGAGAGTTTGTTTAAATAAAGAATGAAGTTATAAACGTACCTACGTTCCAAGCATATGGCCTCACCGTGATGAGTGTCTTGCCATCGGGACTTACTCGAAAAGGGCCAATTATTTCTTCACAGGCTCCATATTAATGTATCGGAGGAGCAACCAGGCCCACCATTCAGCCACAAAACAAGAGGCTTTGTGTTGGACTTCATTCTAGCTGGAGCTTCAATCAACCACTAAAATAAGGCCCGGCCCGCATCCACGTCGACCGTGATGTAGCTGGAGTATTGACAGAAGGTGACATTTTCCGGCTGCGTTAAGATCCTATCTCTCTCTTGTTGTTTTGGAACTCCGGCGGTCGCCATGGAGACAGCGACAAAGGCAAGCCATAAGGTAGCAAAGCCCATAATAGGGGCGAGAGAGCAAGGAATGTTATACAACTTGTCCCTCATTGTCACCTAAATCAAGTTATTTAGTCTAGAGTTCTGAATACTTAGCTTATATGATGGTAAAAATAGTACGGGCTAGCCAGTTTTCGGATTAGTCATTCAAAAATAGCCAGCATTTGCCAAGTCATTGAAAAATAGCCACTATTTTACTCCAACAGAGACCGGTCCAGCATAATATACTGGAGTTCGATGCACCTGTGTATGAACTTCCAGCATATTATGCTGGAACTTCAACACGCGGAAAGTTTCAGCATAATATATTGGAGATTCGAGCACCTGTGTATGAACTTCCAGCATATTATATTGGACCGGTATACTTTGCTGGAACTCCAGTATATTATGCTGGAGTTTTAGTATATTTATGTTGGAACTCCATTATATTATGCTGGAATTCTAGTATACTTATGCTGGAACTCCATTATATTATGTTGGAGTTCCGGTATACTTATGCTGGAACTCCAGTATAATATACTGGAGTATTTTTCGGATTTTGAACAATGTTTTTGTTCAAATTTATCTTTACATGAAAAATGACCAAATTTCAATTATTTTTGAAAGTGTGACTATTTTTGAATGACCATTTATAAATCTGGGTGTTTTTTAAATTCTCCTTATAGGATGAGATGCTAATTATATATATGTAGAATAGGACCTAAGAAGTCTTCTCCAAACAGTTATTCTATATAAGATTTAGAAACATGATCACTGAAATTAATGGTTCATTTCACATGCAATTGTTATATTATGGGCATGTGGATTAAAAAGAGAAATAGTACGTAGGTGTTACTTGATTAAGAAGCAAAGTCAAAATTGCTGACTCTATGATTTCCACCAGTTTAACGTATACTCCCTCCGTTTCAAATTAGATGAGGTATTTTTTTTTTAGTGTTCTAAAATAAACGACACACCTTTAAATTTAGAAATAATTCAACGTTAAACTCTTCATTACTCATTTTATCCCGAATGAGAAACTTTTATAACCACCTAAATATCATGTCCCATAAAGCTTTTACCCCTTAAGTTTTTAAGATCACAAGTTTCAAAAGTCTTTTTCTCTTTTTAAACTCTGTGTCGAGTCAAACTAGATCATCCAAATTAAAACGGATAGAGTACTCGTTTATTGTTGGATCCTTGAATTGATAAAACTGGATAGCAATATACCCTTACCAAACAATTAAACTACTCCCTCTGTTCACTTTTAATTGTCAAGTATTTAAAAAATAAATTTTATTTGTACTTGTCACATTTCGCATATCAAGGAAAAAATAATTTATTTTTCCTATTTTTTCCTTAGCATTAATTACTCATTCCAAATTATTTTTTAAATATATTAAGACTATACACCAATTAATATGGGTATCATGGTAAATGATGCACTTTATTTATTAGTACTAGTATTCGTACCTGCGCGTTGCACGAAAATATTAAATATAATTTTTATAAAAATTATTATTTGAACAATACGGTAGACACAAAGGTGAAAATGGTATTAGTTTATGAACATATAAATGCACTGAATATTCATACCTTCAAGTCATGAAGGAACATACTTATCCATTACAAAACAGCTAGTGAGACGACATTCGTAAGAAATAGCATCCTTAGATGATTGGTTATTTTTTATTGTAAGATATTAATTTGATCAACCAAGCAACCTATTAATTAGTTCACCCCCACAACATCCGACCTATGCCAGAGGAGTACATCATAGTTACGGTGGATGCACTCACCAACTGAGTTTTCAATTGGGAGTACAACTTTATATGGTAACCACAATTCTGCCTGCGAATAAGAAGTAATACTATTAAGGTGTGAGAAATTCAGAAGCTACGTAAAGAACAAAATCACTTTGGTTGAAAAACACAAATATCTTAAATGCAGCGTCAATAAAGAAAATCAGTGACTACACGAATACATATAATTGTTAAAACGTAAAACGGGAGACCTTTATCAATAGTATTTGAAAATATATTTTGAAGCTAATCTACTAATTTGAATATTATCTCAAATTCAGTGCTAGTGCTAGAAATTGAACATTGGTTCAAATATGTCACCTTTTACATATGAAGTCAGCAGCAGTACTAATGTCAAGAAATGTTTAGATTCTCTCTTTAATGCAGCCAATAAGGACGAAGGACACATGTTCTCATCATTATACCCTCTCCCGGTAATCATAAAATACAACGAGTAAGTTGCAAAACAACAATCAAAGATTCGTGTGTTATATCTCAGTTTGGTAAATGTAGTACTATTGACAAAAAGGGTTTGTAATTCAAGCAACCAATTGAGAAATTTGAATTTAATATATTGCAAGCTCAATGATACGCAGACAGTTGTTCTTGAATTTTTAGCGTGTCATGCGCCTGTCGGACTTGTCTTGTGCATGTCCATATTGTCATGTGCCTGGTCGACTTGTTATTTGTGTGTCCAACTTATGCTGCAATTTCTTCTTTGACATTGGATCAAAATTTTCGGCATCTTGTTTAATTTTCATGAAACTATCGACATGAGGCGATTATGTGTTTCATGAAAAACAATTATAATATGTAGGAAGGTTAAGAAAAACCAAAAATCAAATATGATAATAATTTGTAGCATAGATTATTGACAAAGCAAACTCATAACTTCGCATCAAATTCAAGTCAAATTAGTAATAGAAGTGTATGTAATATATATTTTGATAAATTTACTCGTACTACACTAAATAACTTTCATATATAGGAATCATCAATTGTCAGCAGAAGCGAGTCATTATGTTATAAAAGATCATGTTGCAAATATAGTAACATTAAGCAAGCACCTTCTAAACAAATCGAGATGTGTTTGTCAGGCCAATTAAACAAAAGGATCCATAAAATTCACTCCTTATTGGAGTCGCACTAACAGAAAGGAAAAGAGGTAAGTATAATTCCTGAACTAATCCGTAAAACTTGAAAATAATAATCTACAGATAGGGCCACAAGTACTTAATTGCAAGAGAAATAACAACCAATTGCAATCTCCATTTACATGCATCATCTCATATTGAACTTGAAAAATCATTGTTTGGTCTCCTAGATTTGTTAGCATGAAATAAGAAATTTGTACGGACAATCGTTGATATACCACACACAAACCTGAATTTTAAAATCTCATACCATAATTCGCTTATATTGGCATGTAATGAGGGAGATTTTCACATTATTCCTATTCAAATCAGCAATGAAAAAATAATCAAAATATTCATATTCCACCTTGTGGACTGTTGCATGCATTTTTCACGTTATTATCTTCACGTTGGTTTACTCCTGATTCGCAATGTTGTTGTGTTAGTACATTAGATGTATTCGCTTCTTCTGTTCTATCAGTTGTTGATATTGTTAATACAATTTAAGGATCACCAATCTACTATTTGTACCATCGCGTTGCAATTGATTTTCAACATCAGTAAATCTCTTGCAATCCTTCTCTTCCTGTATGAGAACTTAGTATACAATATAAAAGATAAATTACTAAGTCTTATTTTAAATTACAGAGTGTCATTCGAAAAATAATGATTTTTATAAGAGGGTTATTTATATTTTTTTTAGCTCAATGATGATTATTTGGGGTTGTCTTATTAAAGTGAGAATGTCACGCAAGGTGAAGAATTCTTGCCTTCTGTTACTGTAGTATGCTTGTGCATTGTTAAGAACATAGCCAAATTGATCCTTGTGCACCATTAAGAGCATTTTCAAACCGGATGACTTTCATATACGACAAAGACCATCAAAATTTTTTGTTGCATCTATATATGATTTCCTATACCCATTGATACTTGGTTAACAGAAAGAATAGCAGCAATACTCCTACTTCTTAATTAACTATTGATTTTAACTACAGTAATGAGAGCAACTAATAAAGGGAACGGGCAGGTGGCGCAATAAAATAGAATGACCACAAAGATGACTTTGTTTTTGTTCATCAAAGTGGCGTAAAATAACCAAAGATCCTAACTAATCCTGAACATGCAATATAGTAATATAACATAATATAAGTTTAACGAATACCTTGCAATCTCAAAGTTTCCTCAACAATTTCTTCAAAATTTTCAGCATAAAAACCAAAATGATCTCCTGTTTCATAGCTGAAAACTTGAATACATAGATACATTACAGTAGAAAGCTTGTATACATTATAGCATCATGAGCATACATATATATATGCTAACTTACTGTCAATTTGTGCAAGGAATTTCAACAGTAAGAGCCTTCTATGAGCTACATAGTCAGTCCAGTTTAAATGTTTATCACCATGATGAAAGCAAACATGTTGCTCCTGTTGAACTTTGTCCATTATTGAAGACATTGCACAAAATAATGATAGTGAGGTGCTTAAGATACTCGCCTGCTTTCCCTCTTATGCTTGCAGTTCTTTTAGTTAGCAAAGTATTCTGATTATTGGTGCATTGATGCTATAGAGAGGTTTCATCAGAGGCAATATTTCAGGCCTTGAGAGATGAAACCATGAATGATCCCTGTGATTGTATTGAGATCCCAAAACCATAGCTTCTACAAAACTTTATTACTTGGGCAGTAGCGTTGATTATGGGGCCTTTGCCCACCGCCATCACCTACTATTCCATCATCCAATTTCTTCGATAGTAAAGTTGCTTATGAATTAGGTGTTGTGTGTTTGCTGTTGATTTGTAATTGAAAAGATCTTCAAGAAGTGTAATACCTTCCGTATCTGCTATGAGAACCAACAGTTCGAGCTGCTTCATGTCTAACAATTGGATGATTATTAACATCATTAAGAATCCTGGACAGTGCATTTGTAGCATTTTTAGTATGTAATTGACCTAATACATAATCCACCTCATGCTTTAATAAAGCAGACGTTGAACCTACAAATTCAGTAATTGTGTAAATTAATTCTGCTCCACCATTGTTCTAACGTGCAAAATAGGGATAGTGGGTAGATAAAACAGGAATTTGAAAAGGATTTGAAATAATGAAGCGTCAGTTATATAAAATAGGGAGTTTTGTCGGAAGCCCACGTTTGGAAGCACGATCAAACCGTTTCTTTTTCTTTACAAAAATAATTTGCAAATTTGAGGGTAGTTATCTATTAAAAAACGGCCAACAAAAAAGTAGGAGGAATTTTGATTTTTGATAATTGTCAAGTGTAATAAATAAAATAACTGCCAAAACATGGGAGGAAGTATACAATTCTTTTGAAATTCACAGGTTGCATTTTTTTTTTCACTGGTTTATATTCTTAATTACTTTTAAACTCCAACTATTTTGAAAATTTGTCCTAAAATTTGATATGTGTTGAATTGTGGGTATTCCACTTGACATCCTATAATAATTTTGCTTTTTCTATTATATATAGATAAAAGATTTCTTAAGGAATACGCAAAATCAATGGTAGACAAGTAAGAGTGAGGATAGGAAGTAGTAACAGTAATTCGTTCACTGAGTTTCAAAGTAAACAGTAAAGAACATACTATGAGACATGCAATTAATCTTTCAATTATTTATTCATATAGGTCTTTAAAGTTGATGTGAATCGGATGAATCTCATATATTTTTTAATCGAAAAAATAATATAATCCTATTATCTCATATACGCATGAACCAAATTACAATTGTTCGTGTAATCCTAATCCAGTCCTATCCTATTTCACCATGAGTTAATGAAAAAGTATATGATTGCCCATAGTGTTGGAAAAATAAATCATTTAGTTCACCCAAAGTCATTTAGCGTAGTCACTCTGATGATTTTTTAATTATAAAACTACCTTTTAGAGAGACGAAATTTAATATTCTCTTCAATACTGTACATATATATACACTTAAAAGAATCCAAGTACGCTATTTTCAGTCTCATATTATAACAGTAAAGGATCGTACAATAATGCATGCAATAGGATCTTCACAAAGTATAAATATTGAAATCGCTTAATACAATGTTTTGCTTATTTGATAGACTATTTCTTTTATTTTTTAATTATTTATCTTGTAAATACAGAACACTAATATTGCTAGGGTAGATAACAAGCCGAGTTGGTGAGTTGGTCCAAGTGGCGGAAAAAAAAACTTAAAATCTTTTTTGGAGATATTCATTTTCCTCGTAAGCGGATTCAAGATTTAAATCATATAGGTTCATCTTTTAAAGTTTTTAGAATTGAACTCAATATATTTATAAAGTTAGGGGTTCATATTTACTGTTTTTGCAATTAATAAATTTCGACACGTAAATTTTTACTCCACGTCAAATGTTATAGCTAGGTTCAATTGAACCCGTCGGTAATATACTAGGTCCGTCCCTGATTTTCCCGGAGAGACAAATAAGATCCAACATTTTGATACCATCGGGAACAGAGAGAAATTCAAAAATAGTCATATTTACAAGTGGTCATTCAAAAATAGCCACAGTTTCAAAAGTAATCGAAATTTAGCCAATTTTCATGTAAAGATAAATCTGAACGAAAACAATGTTCACAATCCGGAAAATACTCCAGCATAATATATTGGAGTTCCAGTATAATATACTGTAACTCCAGTATAATATGCCAGAGTTCCAGCATAAGTATACTGAACCTCCAATATATTATACTGGAGTTCCAGCATAAGTATATTAGATCTCCAGCATAATATACTGGAGTTCCAGTATAATTAACCGGTCCAGCATACTATGCTGGAAGTTCATACACAGGTGCTCCAATCTCTAGTATATTATACTTGAACTTTCCGCGAGTTGGAGTTCTAGCATAATATGCTTGAAGTTCATACACAGATGTACCGATCTCCAGTATATTATGCTGGAACTTTTTTTGTTACAGCAAAATAGTGGTTATTTTTCAATGACTTTACAAACGCTGGCTATATTTGAATGACTAGTCCGAAAGCTGGCTAGACCGTACTATTTTTATTCTTGAACAGGAAAAAAGAATTCCAAGAAATCCAAAAAACAGAAAATTGGATCTACGTCCAATGGATTAAACCTAATACGAAAAAGCCTTTTGTTTTAGTTTAACATGTTGTCACATATGGAATAAGGAAATGGAATAAACTTAGCAACCTTTTAGAAAATACACGACAGTTGGTCCAAAAATTAACTTGAGTGATATTTTAATAGTTATCAACATCATTAATTGATAATTATGGTCAAACAGTGGGAACTTGGTACACCACTAACGTCCATACTGCAATGAAATTTGACGGAAAATACTCATTAAATATTCTTACTTCATTAATTAAAGTTTAGGCGATTGAAAATTCAAAGTTGTGCTCTCCAACGTCAGAGTGTTGTTCATACTTACATTTATGTCGTAAGTTAGTGTAAGCATTTAAATTTTTATTGTATTTAAACTAAAAAAATTATTTGGACTATATTTTAAATTCAAGATATGTTAATATAAATAAATATTATGAGCTAATATAATTGTGTTAGTTATTGGAATTTTTATATTCCTATACAATATATGAAACTATATTACTTTCCCTACTCAAGTTTTACTATAATTATATTTTATATACCTAATTACCATTTATGTACATTTTAAGGGAATTAATGATAATAATTAGTGTCCTAAAATCACTCTAATGATCTTCCATTCCCCCCACGTTTCTCTCTCTACATCTCACCCCCTCCTCCCCCACGTATCTTGCACAAGAGAGCGGCAATTCTACAATTGACAATCATTAAAAAAATTTGAAGCTTTGAATTCAAATTTGGGTTTTCAAAAAACATTATTTGTTTGAATTGGGTGTTGTTGCAAATTTTGGGGTTCTCTCTATGTCTCTCTCTATTTCTCAATCCCTAATTTTAGTAATGTAAAACAAAGGAAAAGAGATCAGCAATTCCACCATTGACAGTCATTAAAAAGCTTTGAAGCTTTGAATTCGAATTTGGGTTTTCAAAACCATTATTTGTTTGGATTGGGTGTTGTTGCAAACAATTGGGAATATGGTTTGAATTTTATATCTCAATTTTGAGGGTATTTTGGTGAAAATTAGACTTGATTTTAGCTGAATTTCAAATTGAAACTCGAAGAAGAAGAAGAAGACATGAT
>MDKI01022825.1:0-37651 GCA_005239505.1 Nicotiana paniculata
GGTGTAATACCCCAGATTATATTTGCAGTGCCCGTTTAGTCTTTCTATAAGACATAGTTGAGCATGATCAACAAGTCCAAACTTTGGACTGAAAGGTAGTGTCGACTCAACCTCAACAGATATAACAAAAATAAATGCGCGGAATTATAGGTGTTCTTTCAAGTCAAATATACAGTGTAAGATAGAAAAGTAAATGCAAATATGAACAGTGCATGGTATACAACTCAGTATTCTCTACATGCTAATGCACAGACTGTATGAAATGCACCATATGCTCCCACTCTCAAGTTCTCACCACTCAGGAATATATACAACACTGACTTAAAGTCACCCAATACTGGGGAAAAAGGGCAATCTAACCCTGTAGAGAAATCCATCTCCAGGTATCAAGTTTCTTCTGAAAAATCGATGTCTAGGGAAATCCATCCCTTAATAATACCATCCGAGCTCACTAGGGGTGTGTTACAGACAAGGAGGGGCTCCTACAACCCAAGCGCTATCATAATAATCAATATAACCGCTGCGGCGTGCAACGCGATCCCATAACTGTCACTCATAACCAGGCACTCGGCTTCACTCAGTCATCAACCTCTCCAGTCTCACCACGGGCTCACAATGTCATGAAAACAAACCCGGAACAATGATATGATTAATCAATAAATAACTGAGATTGAGACATGATATAAAAATGCATGATCGTGACTGAGTATGGAATAGTAAATAAAACTAGTAAGATGACAGCAAGAAATGATCGCTAAGGGTCCAAACAATACCGACATAAAGCCTAAACATGATATCTAGCACGATTTATGGCTCAACTACTCTATCAAATGATGAAAACATGGAAATCAACAAGATATAGTCACTAAACAGTTCCATGGAGTCACCCAGGTCACTATTTCCATGGTGCAAGCCCACACGCCCCTCACGTGGCATGTGTGTCACCTCAATACCAATCACATAGAATATAATTTGGGGATCAAAACACTCCAAACCAAGTTTGAAAGTGTTACTTACCTCAAACCAAGCAAAATCCTAACCCTTAATGCCATTGCCTCTCAATTCGGCCTCCGAATGTCCCGAATCTAGCCAGAAGTAATACAACACAATCAATTTAGGCTAAGGGACCAAATCCACAAGAAAAGTATCAATCTATAGCCCAGATTTCGAATTAGCCCGAACCCGGCCCCTAGGCCCACGTCTCAAAACCCGACAAAATTCAAAAAACCCCAAAGCCCATTCACTCACGAGTCTAACCATACCAACTTTATCAAAAAACGACCTCGTTTGGTCTCTCAAACCCCCAAAATCCACTCTCAAAAATCCCAAGCTCTAACCCCCAATTTTCACTCCAAAATCTCATTAATTTGATGAGAAATCAACGGGAAAATACCATAGCTAAGGATAATTAGGGTAAAAAATATCCTCAAAAGCTCGAAAATCTATGTTCCAAAATTGTAATAATGAGAAGAAATCCCGAAGTCCTCTCTTTATACTGTCACGACCCAAATTCGCACACGGGTCGTGATGGCGCCCAACAACGGGGTTAGGCAAGCCAACATAAATTACACTGAGTGTTACCCTTCCCATGTGATTAATTATTCCAACTTTTACCAGTTTTAAACATTTATTAACATGATAATAGCCCGTGACATTAAAATAAAGCTTTCTGATGCATGAGCCAAAAGATAAGCATATGTATGAATATACAGCCCAAAACCCAAAATATACGCAAAGTGTGTGCTAGGAAGTAGTGTCACGAGTATCACGGGAAACTATCCGAATATACAAGGATAACATATATATACACAATCCCATAGTCTGAATGAAATAGACGGGAAATGACAAAAGGATCTCCAGGGTGCTGGCAGAGATCGTCAGGAAGAGCAGCTCACCGAGAAGTTGAATCAGCCCAATCAATATCTAACATCGGCCTGATAATCAGATGTACCAGCCTCCTGACCTTTATAGTCAAGTACAGAGGAAGAAGAAGTGCAGCATGAGTACATAATAAAAATGTACCCAGTGAGTATCCCGCCCAAACTCGAAAGAGTAGTGACGAGAGGTCGACTAGGTACTCACTAAGGTCCAGAAAATATAATATATGACGAAATATGGCTAAAGCAATAAGCATGAAACAGTGAGCAACAAGTATGTAGCAAATAACGAAAACCAGATAACAACTGAAAAAAGGACAGCAAGGTACCAAAATCTTCTCTTAACCAATACCTGACACTCCAATTTTTATTAAGTGACCCAAACTCAAGTGTTCATACACATACCAGGACAAGACAACCGGCCGGAGTCATAAGGGTGGTCATAGGGACTGAGGTCATAAGCTATCCCACGATCGCGAATCATACCTGCGACTCGCCTGCTGACTTGATATAATAAGCTATCCCACGATCGCGCATCATCCCTGCAACTCATGTGCTGACTTGATATAATAAGCTATCCCACGATCGCGCATCATCCCTGTGACTCGCGTGCTGACTCGATATAATAAGCTATCCCACGATCGCGCATCATCCCTGCGACTCGTGTGCTGAATCGATAATAATAATAAGCTGACCCACGGCCGCGCATCATACCTACGGCTCATGTGCTGACTCGATATCAAGTGTGTATATATATATAAGTACATGTGTGTACCAACTCAACAGTGAACTCAACAGGACTGTGTCAATACCACGGATATCTAAATCATAATGTTTCATGTTTCCATATCACCTCAACAATAATTTTAACTCTTAACACATAACATGTACAAATAAGGCACATAGTGGCATGCTCGTGAGTCCTAAAGCTACCCGACATAGCAATATAGTCTCCATGTACGGACTCTCATCACTTGGTATGTCTGAGGCCCCCACAACATGTATACATATCAAACAAAGAACCTATGGGGACATTTCTCCCTTACAAGGTTGGAAAGGAGACTCACCTCACGACGAAACCACCAATCGGATAAAGGATGCGCCCGAATCTCCGAAATCTACCCTCGGCGGCTCGCAACTAGCCAAATATAGTTTAATAACATCAATGCATGCTCAAAGTAGGGAAATTATTCTAATTTACCCAAAATTCGACATTCTTGAGAAATTCCAAAAATCTAACCCCCGGGCCCACATGCTCGGATTCCGAAAATTCTCGAAGGGATCACTCAACTGAAGCCTAAGGATCATAATTACGTCATTTTTTTCTGGAATGCATGGCTAACATTGGGTGGTTTATCAAATTCTTAAGAGCCCTAACTTGTACTACCCAATCCTTGATTTTTTTTTTTTATGTTTTAATAATCAATTATAGTTGAATTCCATGTAAAGATTTAGGAAAATAGAGAGGAATTACTCCCCTTAGCACTATTTAGGTCGTGGGGGTGCTGCTCTAGCTTGGAGGCCCTCTAATGGAGTTTGTGCATGAGAAAAATTAAGAAAATCCCGTGTTTTAGACATTTAAAGGGGTCTTCCTACAGGGGTTTCCGCACCTGCGACCAAGGGACCGCACCAGCGAGGAAATAACCGCACCTGCGGAAAATGGCGAGGGGGTTGGGGATCGCACCAGCGGAAGGTTTTCCGCACTAGCGGACCCGCCCCTACGGAAAGGGTTCTGTACCTGCGAAGGCTGGGGACCCCATGGATTTCCGCACCTACGAGGCTGGGACCACAGGAGCGGTCCCGCACCTGCGGCTGGGCAACCGCACCTGCGGTCACACCAGCAACAGCTGCACCAATAGTTGTTTTAGCTGGTTTTTGGCCTCGATAGGTGCCCGGGAAGCACCTAGGCCCACCCAAGCCCTAATCCAAATATATCAACGAGTCCCAAATCATAATACGAACTCGCTCGAGCCTTCGGAACACCCAAAACAACGCTAAAACTCAAAATCACACCCCCAAACCGCAAGAACCACATTTAGAAATTTTCAGTTTTCTAGACTTCGCTCGTGACGCGCCGAACCGACCTATGCAACTCGAAATGACCTCAAATTTTGCAGGCAGGTCATAATCAAGATAACAAAACTATTCCCGATCTCGGAATTCCGTTCGGACCTCGATAACACAAAAAGACGTCCCAAACCAAAATATGAACTTAAGGAACTTCTTATTTCAATATTGGGCACCGAAATGCCCACGAGTCATTAAGAAACCCTATCCAAACACATGCCCAAGTCCGAAATCATCACACGAAGCTACCGGAACCGACAAAACTCGATTTCGGGGTCGTTTACCCAAAATGTTGACCGAAGTCAAACTTGGCCTTAAAAGCCAACCTTAAGGAACCAATTGTTCCTATTGCACTCAAAACACCTCCGAAACCCGGACCACCATTCCCCGCAAGTAATAAATCATAAAATGCCTCTATGGGAAGTTTCATTTAGGGGAACGGGGTCCGATAACGCAAAATGATCGGTCGGGTCGTTACATATACCTTCTGCCCAGTGAAACCGCATATGCGGTGCCGATTCCGCATCTGCGGGGCCGCATCTAAGGATCAAGCTCCACTTCTGCGAAAAATCACTTAAAAGCCAAGCCTCCGCTCCTACGGCTCTAAAACCAGTAGAAGTAGCTTCAGCTGTATTCCTTTAACTCCAAACCTTCCGTTAACCACCTGGAATCACCCCGAGGCCCTTGGGACCTCAACCAAACATACCAACACGTCCCATAACATCATACAAACTTAGTCGAACCCTCGAATCAGTCAAAAACAACATCAAATCACAAAATTACCCTCGGATTCAAGCCTAAGAACTTCTAAACTTCCAAATTCCGCAAACAACGCCGAAACCTATCAAACCACGTCTGAATGACTTCAAATTTTTCACACAAGTTGAAAATGACATCATGAACCTACTCAAACTTCCAAAATTTCATTCCGACCCCGATATCAAAATTTTCACTGCCGACAAAAATTGCCAAATTTCCAAGTTTCGCCAATTCAAGCCTAATTCTACTACGGACCTCCAAATCACATTCCAGACACTCTCCTACGTCAAAAATTACCTAACAGAGCTAATAGAACCATCAAAATTCAAATCCAAAATTGTTTACACATAAGTCAACATCCGGTTGACTTTTCAAACTTAAGCTTCTAATAAAGAGACTAAGTGTCTCAATTCACTCTGAAACCACTCCGGACCCGAACCAACTAACCTGGTATATCATAATATAGCTGAAGAACACAAAAAGAAGAAGAATTGGGAAAAACAAGGGTATAACTCTCGAATCGACCGGCCGGGTCGTTACATCCTCCCGCAAACGTTCGTCCTTGAACGGGTCTAGAATCATACGTGGAGTCTCAAATAGGTGTGGATATCTGCTCTGCATCTCCCGCTCGTTCTCCTAGGTGGCCTCCTCCACAGGCTGACCTCTCCACTACACCTTCACTGAAGCTATATCCTTTGACCTCAACTTCTGGACCTATCGATCCAAAATGGTCATCAACTTCACATCGTAAGTCATATCACCAACCAACTGAACCGTGCTGAAGTCCAAAACATTGAACGGGTCGCCAATATACTTCCGGAGCATAGAAACATGAAACAATGGATGCACACTCGACAAGTTGGGTGGCAAGGCAAGCTTATAAGCCACCTCCCCTATCCTCTAAAGCACCTAAAAAGGCCCAATGAACCGGGGGATCAACTTGCCCCTCTTCCCAAACATCAAAAAACCCTTCAGGGGTGATACCTTCAGCACAACTCAAAACTTAGTCGAACCCTCGAATCACTCAAAACATTATCAAAACACCAAATTACCCTCGGATTCAAGCTTAAGAAATTCTAAACTTCTAAATTTTGCAAACGATGCCGAAACTTATCAAACCACGTCCAAAATGACTTCAAATTTTGCACACACGTCAAGAATGACACCACGAACCTACTCAAGCTTCTGGAATTCCATTCCGACCTTGATATCAAAATTTTCACTGCCAACCAAAATCGCCAAATTTCCAACTTTCGCTAATTCAAGCCTAATTCTAGTACGGACCTCCAAATCACATTCCGGACGCGCTCCTAAGTCCAAAATCACCTAACATAGGTAGCGGAACCATCAAAATTCAAATCAAAAATTATTTACGCATAAGTCAACCTCTGATTGACTTTTCTAACTTAAGCTTTTAATAAAGAGACTAAGTGTTTCAATTTACTCTGAAATCATTTCGGGCCTGAACCAACTAGCTAGGTATATCATAATATAGCTTAAGAACATAAAAAGAAGCAGAAATAAGGAAAAAAAGGTATAACTCTCGAAACGACCGGCCGAGTCGTTACACTTGAATTCTGGAATTTATCAAAGGTGAGTATGGGCCCATTCACCTTCCATGTAAACCTTATAAAGATGAACCTATGATATGGTTACATGTGCGTTTATTATTAACCCGCAACCTAGTGTTTTTGAGGTAACTTGCTCAATAATTTAATTTAGAGCATAACTTTCAGATGTTTTATTCAAGACAGTTCATCTTGATAAGTTGGTTTACATCACAATTGGTTTAGCAAAACTTCCACTTCATAGCGAAACTATTTATTATGAGAACAAAGTTATGTATATCAGCTTGATATACGTTATATACGAAAGTATATTACATTCTCCCCTCAGAAGTGGTTCAGGGACCAAAAATTTCATCTTATTATTATTGATGTGTGATATATATTTTAATTAACACTAGAACGCACAAAGGTGGATTTTCTAAGTTGAGAAAGCGAGTCAGCTTTTCTAACATAAGGGAGAGACATGATAAACAATTGAGAAAAAGTTACGTTGAATGAATTTTCATTTGTACATCTAGATCCTCGAATAAGATAATATGAACTTGATGTTCATAAAAAGATAATTCATCTGTAATATATTGCAAAGCATATCAGATGCATTTGTTGATCCAAAAAAAGTAACTATATTCTCACTACAAATGCTCCTATTAGAATAAGTCATATAAGGACAAAGCTTATAGTACGCTTAAAGTGCATAGACCAATTGGTTTCAAATAAAATTCTTGATAAAGAATATGAGAAAATGATCATAATAAGGAGGCAAGTGATCTGGAAGATCACATGAGATAACACTTCATAAAATCACTGGTGAGGTTCAGGTGCCTGAAAATATAAATGAAGAGATCTTATGTTATGTCTTTACTAAAAAATGAGATTGGAACCGATATAAAATATTCGTCGATGACATATATAATAGCGCTGAGTATAGATGAGGATCTTAAGCATGTATCCTACAGATATAAAAATTATTGGCCAAATAGAAGAGACACAATTCGAATAGAATTGGTTTCATATAAAAGACATGTAGTTTTGGCTACATAGTTCAAACACTTGAAAGTATAAAGTCAATGGTGTGTGCAATTACCTTTATCTATATTATATGTCTAGCATGAAATAAAAACTCGATATGCATCTAAAGTCCATTTATATGACTTATATGATAATCCCTGAAGGAATTAAATTGCTTAAAGCATATAGACTTCAAGGTCATGAAGTAATACATGCTAAGTGAAATTTGTGCACATTTGTATCTTTCTGTAACTATAAGCACGATAATGTGATAGCGAGAATTTTCAAAGTGCAACATATTCATTCAAGTTAATATGGCTGATTTGTTTATCAAATCTCTACAAACGATCTTTTGAAGATGGTGCACAAGATTGGAATGCGAAGGCTCAAACATGAAATTGATGCTCTCATCAGGGGGAGCTAATGCGCGTTGTACTCTTTTTCCCTTACAAGATTTGGTATCACTAGGTTTTCCTTGCAAGGTTTTTAACAAGACAACCAAAAGGTGTATTATTAAACATGCGTACTCTTTTTCCTTTACTAGAACTTTTTTCCCATTGGGTTTTATTTTAGTTAAGATTTTAACGAGGCACATTACATATTGAATAGACATTCAATGGGTGTGTTATAAATAGAATTGTATTTAAGGTGAATGTCTATAGTTTAGAAAAATTTAGGGTTTGTTACTTTGTGGCTAAATTATTTTTCCCCTATAAATAGAGGGGTTATATTCCATTGTAATTCATCCCTAATCAATAGGTATTCTCTCTCTATTTTTCTCTGCAATACTCGTCTTATTCTCTTATTGTTTTATAACAGAAAATTTATTATTGCAATTACTTTTCTAGCTGAAATTACTCTGTTTGTGTATGTTTCAATTTTGCCGTCCCACAAGAAGTTACTCCATCAAGATAGAACTTTTTTCTTTTTCTCATTTTATAAGAAAATATTTTTTCCATTACAATATATCTCTATTATCTTTTAAATCTGAAATTGGTAGCTGACAAAATTTCATGTCTCTATTATTATCTCATTAAAAGTATGATCATATTATCCAAGTTAATTAACAATTCTTAAGGAGCAAAACTTTTATAAGTCCCAATTGTTTCTTGCCGGCCACTGAAAAAAATTTATTGCAATTTAGATTTTTAAAACCACATCCCATCGAAATCACAAGTGATTATGTCAATATTACAAACGATCCCATCCGAAAAATAAAGTAATTGCATAGGAAAAATATTCCTTATGTGGCATTCATGCTTGCCAGTAAGTAATTGAGCAATTTAATATCAACGTGATAGACAAAAACAACTACACTTCAATACCAAATAAGAGTTCAGCTATACGAGTCTTCACTTCTTCATTTAAACTCAACTTATATCAATTAACATTATAAAAGAAGAAAAAGAACTCAACTTTGATTATGTAGATTTAGAGGACATACAAATTAAAGTACAACCTCTAAAACTTTTGAGGATAGAAGGGAAAATGGGAGCCTCTCTATTCTCTTAGTTCAACATTTTGTAACTTGTTCTAGACTTCAACAGAGAGGAGAAGTACAATTCATTTATAAGCGTCTCATTTACATCAGCCTAAAATTATCTATTGATGATTTTTCATCAGCATGGAGCCTCTGAAAACATTGTGAGATGAGCAAAAATTGAAGAGATTTGATTAGGGTTTCGAGTACATCTTCATAGAGAGAAAAATGTCTATCTTCATTATTTTTCTCTGAGAGTGCGAAGAAAAAATGACCCGATGGGTCTTACAAAAGCCACTATACTCTATTTATAGTTTGGGCCTAAAGCTACCAACCGGGCAATCTAATTGTTGTGACCACTAAATACAAATACTACCAAAACGATCTAATAAAAAAATGTCCCAAATGAACAAATAAAATAAAATAACTACTGCTATGTGTAACTAGTGTAACTATTTGTGCCTTGGCTTACGCCAAGTACTCCATTAGCTCAACATCGTACTCCATTAGCTCAACATCCCCCCCCCCCCCCAAAGTTGGAGGGGGAGACCACCTTCAACTTGCCCAAGAAATGATGATAGAGAGAACCAGGTAGAGGTTTGGTGAGAATATCAGCCACCTGTTGAGAAATAGGCACATGAGAAAGGTGAATCAGATCATCATAAAGCTTGGTCCAGGTGAAATAGAAATCCAATCCGATGTGCTTGGTGCGCTCATGAAAGACAGGGTTTCTGGAAATGTGCAAAACAACATGATTATCACAAAAGACAGAAATAAGAGAGACAGTGAGACAAAAATCAGACAACAACCTTGAAAACCAAGCTCAAAAACTACTTTGCTAAGGGCCCTGTAGTTAGCCTCAACAGAAGATAGAGAAACAACTGGTTGCTTCTTGGATTTCTAGCTAATGTGACAACCACCCAAAATAACACAAAACCCTATGACAGATCTGCCAGTGTTAGGGCAGGCAGTCCAGTCTCTATCTTAATATGCATGGATAGAGAAGTCAGGGGAAGCTAAGTACAATGCTAAATCCACAGTGCCCTTGAGATATCTCAACACATGGAGGGCAACAGTCATGTGTGGACCCCTGAGATTCTTCAAGAGTTGTCTCAAATATTGTACAACAAAGCATATATCAGGTCGTGTATCTGTAAGAAAAAGAAGTTTCCCCACCAAACTTCTATACTAATCAGGGAAAGGTAACAAATCACTAGTATCTGCGTGCAATTTACAGTTGCTAAAGGGCATACAAAAGGGGACATAGTAATACAATCAAATATTAGTGAAGTAGATCAGAGACAAACTTCTTCTGATTTAGAATAACCCCACCAGGGACAGTAGAAACCTCACTCCCCAAGAAGTAATGTAAGGAGCCCGAGTTCTTTATTTTAAACTGAGCATCCAAAAACTACTTTAATGCAAAAATTTCAGTAGTGTCATCCCTAGTAATGATGATGCCATCCATATAAACTGCTAATAGGACCAGGTTACCAATAACACCTTTGATGAAAAAAATATTCATTGAGTGAGTGAGTAACAAAATATTCATTGAGTGAGTGAGTATGTCCCCTGGAATAGACAGCTTGAGACAGCTTGGCATACCATTGCCTGGTGCCTGTCTTCGCCCATAGTGGGACTTCCTCAATTTGCACACAAGATGGGTAGAACCAGAGGGAGCAGAAAGATTCAAACCATGTGGTAACTTCATTTAGACCTCGTCATCTAAATCTCCATGAAGGAAGGCATTGTTGACATATAATTGGGAAAGAGACCAACTATGCTTGATAGCCACAACTACTAAGCATTAAACAATAGTCATTTTGATGAAAGGAGAAAAGGTTTCTGTGAAATCAACTCCCTCAACTTAGGTATCCCCCTAATGAAAAGTCTATCCTTGTACCTCTCCACACTCCCATAAGCTTTGTACTTTATTTTCGAGACCCACTTGCAACCTATAGGTTTCTGTAATGACCCGACCCGATATTTTGAGAGTATGAGCCATGATATCCTATTTATTGCTTCCTCTGCTTCATTTTATGCTTACATGACTTTCCAGGGTGCTTGGTGTCGGGTTCGGGAGAGTTTCAGAGTTACATGAGACATAGTCCCTAAGTGTGAAGTTTGAGTTGTAAGAATTGACCGTAGTTTGACCTGTGTGAAGATGACTCTAGAATGGAGTTTCAATAGTTCCAACAGCTCCGTATGGTGATTTTGGTCACGGGAGCGCATCCTATGTTGATTTAGGGGTCCTTAGGTCATTTCGGCGTCATTTGGAAAAAGTTGGAAATTCGAGTATTTTTTGAAAGTTTGATCGGGAGTGAACTTTTTGATATTGGGTTTGGATTCTGATTACCGAAGTTAGGGTAGGTCCCTAATGTCAAATGTGACTTGTGTGCAAAATTTGGGGTCAATCGTACGTGATTTGATAGGTTTCTGCGTCATTTGTGGAAGTTGGAATTTCATAGTTTCAATAGGCTTGAATTGAGGAGTGATTCGTGTTTGTGATGTTATTTGATGTGATTTGAGGGCTAGACTAAGTTCGTATGATATTTTAGGATTTTTTGGTATATTTGGTTGAGGTCCCGGCGGCCTTGGGTGTGATTTTAATCATGTTCGGAACATTATGGGACTTGTTGAATTGCACAAAATCATTGATGCTTCTAATGTTGGTTTCATTTATCACGTTCGCGAGAGATTTCTAACGTTTGTGAAGAGTATTTGGGAGGCACATGAAGTTTTTTCTTCGCATTCAGAAAGATGCCCACGCGTTTGCGAAGGTATAGGAAGTTGTTCACCGCGTTCGCGTATGAAGGGTCACGTTCACATAGGACTTGGCTCTGTATGCGTCGCGTTCACGTGTGGGAGAGTGTATTCGCGAAGCGGAATCTGGAAGCTAAGAATTAGTGTGCTTTTCGAACATGAGGCACATTTCTCGTTCGCGAAGAAGAAAAGAAATGGACATCAGATTAAATTTCAAAACTAAGAGGTTTTCTCCCATTTTCATTTTGGAATCTAAAGAGCTCGGATTTAGGCGATTCTTGGAGAGATTTTCACGAGGGTGTGTGGGGTAAGTGATTATTACCTTTGTTTTTAATTTCCATGATTATGCTTTTGATTTCATCATTAAATTAGTGATTTGGGGTGGAAAATTGGGGAAAATTGAGAAAAAGTTCTTAGGCCGAATTATGAGGTTTTGATAGAGATTTTGGTATCTGATTTGAATAATTTTGATATGGGTGAACTCCTAGTTGAACGGGTGTTCAGATTTTTTGACTTTTACCTGATTTCGAGACGTGGGTCCGAATTGACTTTTTGGGGCGATTTTCTAATTTCTTGTTAAAGTCTTGATTTCATTTATTAGATTAGTTTCTTATTGTTATATTTATAGTATGAAACTATTTTTAGCTAGGTTTGGTCCATTCGGAGTCGGAAAGTCGAGGGAAAGGCATTCTTTTTGACTGATTGAGTTTGGTTTGAAGTAAGTGACTTGTCTAACCTTGTGTGGGGGAAATTCCTTAGGATTTGGTGTTGTTGTAACAATTTGTAATGTGTGAGTGCTGTGTACACGAGGTGACGAGTGGCGTACACAGGATAAATATTGAAAATCCGGTCTTTGCTAGTAGTATCCTGTTTATATCTTAAATGAGTTACTCCAGGATGTATATTTATCATGTTTAGCCTAATATCACATGTCTACGTGTCTTAATTCTTACTTGAAATCCATGCAACATGCTTAGTTGAATTCCTGCCTTCCTTGATTTTGTATTTAGTCTTTAACTGTGTGAGTTTGTTGTTCCATCGGTTACGGGTTGCATATTTACTTTTGGGACTACGAGGTGGTATTTTGGGAACTCCCATATTGCTTATTTACTTTTGGGACTATGAGGTGGTAACTCGGGAGTGCCCCTATCGTTTACCCCTATGTGTTGTGTTGTCACTTTTCTCTAATTTCTCATTGTTAAATTCTCAGCCTTTTCATTACATTACTATATCTTTTGCCTTGTTTCCATTTATCCCTGTAGGGACCTGACCTGACCTCGTCACTACTTTACCGAGATTAGGCTTGGCACTTACTGGGTACCATTGTGGTGTACTCATACTACTCTTCTACACATATTTTGTGTGGAAACGCAGGTACCTCCTACCAGCCCCGAGATCAGTAGAGTGTGTGTGCTGCTACTTGGAGATTTCAAGGTATATCTGCCAATGTCCGCAAACCTCGGAGTCCCCCTCTATCCTTATGTGGTCTTTTTCTCTATTCTCTTAGATGCTAATGTATAGATACAATTAGTACATTCCTTAGAGCTTGTGATTACCGGGTCTTGGGAGTTATTTTTACTTGGAATTATTGATTTTACTTGTACATACCGATCGACAGTTTCAACTATATATTTATATATCAACTATATTGTTGGTTTTAGTCGTTATTTCATTTATCATTTCAGTTATTCCACAATTGTTAGGCTTACCTAGTCTTAGGAACGAGGTGTCGTGATGATATCTTAGGGAGGCGAAAGTTGGGTTGTGACAGTTTCTTACTAGAAGATAGGGGCACAATCTCCCAAGTGTGATTAGCATCCAAGGCATCAAATTCCTTTCTCATTGCATACTGTCAGGCTGGAACTGAGGCAGCTTGAAAGTAGTTGAAAGGTTCAGTTTCTACAGGCCGTAGAGAGGAAGAACCAGAAAAGGAAGGAAGCTAGAAAACATAATCCTTCAAGTAAATAACTTCCCTTAATTTAAAAGATTTAGTAATAAATTGATTTAAATTAATAAAACGAAAGCAGCTAAATGTGTTATGACCATAGGAATAAAACCAAAATTACAAGTGTACTAGTGTATGCCAAGATCTAGTGTCACAAGTATGTGGGCTACTAGTAGAATATACAAAAGATTTCTACTCTATTGTTTGAGATAGAATAGATAGAAAATAAATCAAAAGGGAGACTCCGGCTGCTGCTGAACGGCATGGAAGGGCAGCTCACCGTATAGTCTCGAACCAGGATCAAGTATGCGTGCCAGACAGATATCCAGATGCACTTGCCTCAGATCCTGCATATTTAAGTGCAGAACTGTAGCGCGAGTACATAAAACATCATGTACCCAGTAAGTATCCAATCTAACCTTGAAGAAGTAGTGATGAGGGGTCGACTTTGACACTTACTAAGGCTAATGATAATAAGTCAAAATTATAACTAAGCATGGATTGCAGGAAATATACTAAAAACACAATAACAGGAGATGATAAATATCCTTTTCACAAATATTAAATCCCAAATTTATCTTTCATCATTTAGCAATTTATATCATCAAAATGTTGAAGCAATAACAATTATGAGAAGTACCAAGAGTTTATCATACACAAATAATGCCGAGGTCGTACGGCCCGAACGAACATAATAATATTTAACATGAGCACTACTGAGGGTCGAACGACACGTACCATAGATGCATCTATCTGCAACCAAGGTGTTCGGCCCGCTCTACAAATAGAAAATAATTTAAAGAAACACAAGTTTTTCAATAAAAGTCAAGTGTTCTATTCACAACCTCAAATAAGTGAAACTTAAACCTTTAAAATTCTTTTAAAATTTTTGAAATATGACTTAAGAAATCCAATTAACAAGTAAGGATGCAACCATTTCAAGTATAGTATAATATGGGTCCTAAACTACCTATAACGACCCAGTCGGTCGTTTCGAGAGTTATAGCCCCGATTTCCTCATTTCTGCTTCTTTTGTGCTTTACAGCTGTACTATATCTTACCTGGTTTGTTGGTTTGGGTCCGGAGTGGTTTCGGAGTGAATTGAGACAGTTAGTCTCTTAATTAGAAGCTTAAGTTGGAAAAGTCAACTGGATGCTGACTTGTGTGTAAATAACCTCGGATTGAATTTTGATGGTTCGTTAGCTCCGGTAGGTAATTTTGGATCTAAGAGCGCATCCAGAATGTGATTTTGAGGTTCATAGTGGAATTAGGATTGAATTGGCGAACGTTGGAAATTTGGCGATATTGGCCGACAGTGAAAATTTTGATATTGGGGTCACATGTGACTTCCAAAAGTTGGAGTAGGTTTTTGGTGTCATTTATGACTTGTGTACAAAATTTGAGGTCAATCGGACGTGATTTGATAGGTTTCGGCGTTGTTCGTAGAATTTTGAAATTTCAAAGTTCATTAGGCTTAAATCCGGGTGTAATTCGTGTTTTTGATGTTGTTTGAGCTGATTTGATGATTCGACTAAGTTCTTATGATGTTATGGGATGTTTTGGTATGTTGGGTTGGGGTCTCGAGGGCCTCGGGTGATTTTCGGGTGGTTAACAGATCATTTTTAGCCTTTGGAAGATGGCTGATAGCTGCTGGTATTTTTCTTCTCGTTTCTTTATACGCGATCGCGTAAGTTCATCCGCGATCGTGTAAGCTTATTTGGGAAACGTGATTTTGTTCTATGCGGTCGCAGAGTAAAGGACGCGATCGCGTAAGGGTATTAAGTTGTGCATCGCGAATGAGTGGCCGAGGCCGTGTTCGCGTTGAAGGATTTGAGCAGTAGAGAAGGGGAGGAATTGCTTTACGCGATAGCGTGGGGATGGACGCGTTCGCGCAGGTTTGAGAGGCAGTGATCCCTGATCGCTTGGGTGATTTCGCGTTCGCGTTGTGGACGAAGTGTGGGCAGTATGCTTTGTGATTCGCGATCGCGAGGCCATTTCTGCGATCGCGATGAAGGATAATTGGGCAGTAGATTTAAATGTTCGACGAGGGTTTGAGTTCATAACATAAAAATTGATTTGGGAGCTTGGTGGGAGGCAATTTTTGAAGAGATTTTCACGTGGGTGTTTGGGGTAAGTGATTCTCACTTGGTTTTGACTAAATTCTGTGATGATAACCCTAATTTCATCATTAATTTGTGATTTGGGATGGAAAATTGGGGAAAAGAGGAAGAACCATTGAGTTAGATTTTTGTGGTTTTGAATTGGATTTTGTTATCGGATTTAAGTAAATTTGGCATGGTTAGACTCGTGAGTGAATGTGCTTTCGTGTTTTGTGATTTTTGTTGGATTTCGAGACGTGGGCCCGTGGGCGGGGTTCGGGCTAATTTTGATTTTTGGCTATAATTTAATACTTTTCTTGTAGATTTGATCCCTTTAGCCTAAATTGATTGTGTTGCACTACTTGTGGCTAGATTCGGGATATTTAGAGGCCGAATTGAGAGGCAAAGGCATCGGATAGTAGAGATTTGCTTGGTTTGAGGTAAGTAACACTTTCAAACTTGGTCCTGAGGGTTCGAAACCCCAAATTTACTATTATGTGATAAGTACTGAGGTGACACACATGCCAAGTGACGGGCGTGCAGGCGTGGACCGTGAGGATTGTGACTGGTTGGCTCCATGGCACCGTATAGTGACTCTAGCTCGTTGTTGTTCATATTTTCACTATGTAAGCAAGTAGTTGAACGGTCGATCATGTTAGATACTATGTTTAGGATTGCTGCCGGTATTGTGGAGACCCAAGTGGTTGTTTCTTGCTGTCACTTTACTGTTTTACTGATATTTTGTACTCAATCATGTACATGCATTTTATGTCATATACCAGTCTCAGTTGCTATGGATTGCATCCTCATATTACTGTTACGGGCTAGTTTCATGATATTTTGAGCCCATGAATGACGCTGGAAAGGTTGAGGACTGGTGAAGCTGAGAGACAATTGTGTGCAGATATGGGATCGAGCTACACGCTGCAGCGGGTATATTGATGTTACGATAGCAATTGGGCTGTAGGAGCCTCTCCGAAGTCTGTAACACACACCCAGTGAGCACGGTTGATATGATTGAGGGGTGGATCTTCATTGGACATGGATCTTGTCCGAAGTACATGTGACCTACAGTTGGATCTTCTCCATCGGACTTAATGTCTCTTATTCCTCAGTATTGGGTACCCTATGGCCAGCATTGTATATATTTCGGGATGGATCTTCCCTGGGCTGTATGACCCATATACAGTATCGCGTGGTTGAGATATCGAGAGTGAGGGAATTTGAGGCTAACATCATGGTGCATCACTTACAGTATGTGCATTTTAATGTAGTGGCAGTAGAGTCATATTCATTACACTGTACGGATCTGCTTTATTTCCCGGTTATGAATTGCCTAATTGTTTTAAGAACATGTTTACATTTCTTCACATTTATTTCATGTTATTTACACCGGTAGAGTTCGTCACTCTCTTCAGTCCATTGTTTGGACTTGTTACTTACTGAGTTGGTCTACTCACGTTACTCCGCGCAACTTGTGTGCTGATTCGGGTATTTCAAGTCACTGCGGCAGTTGCTGATTTAGGCATTGGAGTCGGGGACTATCGAGGTAGCTGGACGACATTTACGGACCTTGATTTCCCTTCCCTAGTTTATCTGCATTTTGAGTTTATTTTTCTAGATACTGTTGTGGACTATGTTCCGGTTATTAGACGTTCATGTACTCAGTGATGCCCCGATTATTGGGATGAGACTTTTGTATTTTGTATAGATTCTGTTTTCAAAAAGGCTTCTATTTTAATGTTAAATCTTTCTGTTGTTATTTCAAAAAGGTGTTTTTATTGTATTGGAAAGGATATGTTGAATTTAGGCTTGCCTAGTTCGACGATAGGTGCCATCACGACATGTTAGGTTTTGGATCATGACAAGTTGGTATCAGAGCCTAGGTTACATAGGTATCACAAGTCATGGGCGGCTTTAGTAGAGTCTTGAGGATCGGTACGAAGACGTCCGTACTTATCTTCAAGAGGCTGCAGAACCTTTAGGAAAATTCCACATTCTTGAATTTTTATAGTACAAATTTGTTGATTATGGTAAATAAAACTTCTATTGTTTCATTCTCACACAGATGGTGAGGAATCGTACTAACAGGCAGGAGGGCCAGCCACCAATACCACCAACCAGGGTCGCGAGGGGCTGAGGTCGCGGTAGAGGCCGCGGTAAGGGCATAGGTGCATCCCATACAACAGGTGGGGAAGTATTTGCAGATCCACCAGTTGCTCCAGATCAGGACCAGGTCCCAGTTATGGATGCTCCAGCAGGGCCAGCTCAAGCACCACATGTGTCCATCGTGATTCCTGGCCTGTAGGAGGCCTTAGCACAGATTTTGACTGTGTGTACCAGCCTTGCAGGCAATCTCTGCTTCGACGACCGCAACCACTTCTCAAGATGGGGGAGGGACTTAGACTCCCGCCGCTCGCACACCTGAGCAGGTTGTATAGGGACTCCAGACACCTGAGGCACCACTAGCCCAGCCGGTTGCAATTGCACAAGACTATGGTTCTTGCTATGTCTCAGGATGATCACCGTAGGTTGGAGAGGTTTGGGAGACTCCAGCCTCCACCTTTCAGTGATGTTGAGGGAGAGGATGCACAACATTTCTAGGACAAGTGTCAGAGGACACTCCGTACAATAGGTATTATGAAGACTTGTGGGGTCTCGTTCACAACTTTCCAGTTTTTTGGGGCTGCATTCAGATGGAAGGAGGCTTACGAGAGGAATAGGCCGGTTAGCCTAGCACCCCTAACTTGGCAACAGTTCTCCGTTGTCGTTTTGGAGAAGTTCGTGCCTCACTCCCGTAGAGAGGAGCTGGGCAGCAGTTTGAGCAGCTTCACTAGGGTGATATGTCTGTGACACAGTATTAGATGTGATTCTCTGAGTTGGCCCGCGATGCTATCTGATTGGTTCCTATAGAAAGGGAGAGGTTTAAGAGGTTTATATATGGCCTCACTTTTCAGCTGCGATTACTTTTGACCAGAGAGAGAGTGTCTGGTGCTACTTTTGATGAGGTTGTCGACATTTCTCGTCTGATTGAGATGGTTCGTAGCTAAGACAGGGTTGAGAGGGAGGCCAAGAGGCATCGTGGGCATGGTGGATTTAGTGGTGCTCTTTCTGGGGGTCAGTTCCAGCATAGTAGAGGTCATCTTTTCAGGCATGCTCAGACAGCTCGCCCAGTTCACCGGGGTGCATCATCCGGAGGAATCAGCTTGCGATTTCAGCACTAGATTTTCCACCACCTGCCCAGTCAGCTAGGGGTGGAGCTCAGTCAGCTAGGGGCCGCTTGAGAGGGGGAGGCTGATCAGGGGGCGGCCAAGACCATTTTTGTGACCTCCCTTCCATACCAGATGCCATTTCTTCAGATGCTGTGATTACAGGTATTCTCTCAATTTTCCACAGAGATGCCTCTCTATTTTTTGATCCTGGTTTCACTGATTCAAATGTTTCCTCGCATTTCGCTCATCTTCCTAATATGCTCCATGAGTCTTTAGTCTCATCTGTTCATGTATCTACTCTTATGGCGATACTATTATCGCGGACTGCGTATATCGGTTATGTGTGGTGACTATTGGGGGTCCAGAGACCCGAGTGGACCTTTTGCTGCTCAGTATGGTTGATTTTGATGTGATATTGGGTATGGATTGGTTGTCTCCATGTCATGATGCTCTAGATTTTCATGCTAAGACCATGATGTTGGCGATGTCGGGGTTGCTGAGGGTGGAGTGGAGTGGTTCTATAGACTATGTTCCTAGTAGAGTGCATTTATACTTGAAGGCTCAGCGGATTGTTGAGAAGGGTTGTCTATCATATTTGGCCTCTGTAAGGGATGTTATTGTAGAGACTCCTACCATTGATTCTATTCTGGCGGTACGTGAATTTACGGCTGTGTTTCATGCAGACCTGCAGGGCATGCCGTCTGACATGGATATTGACTTCGGTATTGATTTGGTGCCGGGCGCTCATCCCATTTCTATTCCACCGTATTGTGTGGCACCTACATTGAAGGAGAAACTTCAGGAACACCTTTATAAGGGGTTTATTCGCCTAGTGTGTCACCTTTGGGTTCACCCTTTCTATTTGTAAAGAAGAAGGATGGTTCTATGAGGATGTTCATTGATTACAGGTAGTTGAACAAGGTCACAATCAAGAACAAGTATCCTTTGCCACGTATTAATGATCTATTGGAACAGCATCAGGGAGCGAGGGCGTTCTCCAAGATTAATTTGAGGTCAGGGTATCACCAGCTAAAGATTCGAGATTCGGATATTCCTAAGACATCTTTCAGGACCCGATATGGCCATTATGAGTTCCTTGTGATGTCTTTTTGGCTGACCAATGCCCCAACAATGTTCATGCATTTGATGAACAATGTGTTTCATCCCTATTTGGACTCGTTCGTTATTGTATTTGTTGATGACATCCTGGGGTACACTCGTAGCCAGGAGGAGCATGCCCAACATCTGAGGATTGTGTTAAAGAGATTGAGGGAGGTGAAACTTTATGCAAAGTTCTCCAAGTGTGAGTTTTGAATCGGTTCAGTGGCGTTCTTGGGACACGTGATGTCCAATGCGAGTATCCAATTGGATCTGAGGAAGATTGAAGCGGTGTAGAGTTTTCCCAGATTGTCCTCAGCAACGGAGATTTGCAGCTTTCCAGGCTATTAGCATCATTTTGTGGTGAGTTTTTCATATATTGAATCGCCCTTGACCAAATTGACCCAAGAGGGTGCTCCATTCAATTGGTCGGATGAGTGCGAGGAGAGCTTTCAAAGGCTCAAGACTGGTTTGACCACGACTCTAGTTCTAATTCTATCGTCAGCTTCTGGTTCTTACACCGTGTATAGTGATGCCTCGTTGATAGGCATTGAATGTGTTTTGATGCAGGAGGGTAGAGTGATTTCTTATGCTTCATGCTAGTTGAAGACCCATGAGAAGAATTATCCTGTCCATGATCTTGAGTTAGCATCTATTGTTCATGCCTTGAAGATTTGTCGGCACTATTTGTACGGGGTTCATTGTGAGATCTATATTGATCATCGGAGTTTGCAGCATCTGTTTAAGCAGGAGGACCTTAATTTGCGTCACGGGAGATGGTTGGAGCTTCTTAAGGACTATGACATCACTATTTTATACCATCCCGGGAAGGCCAATATGGTGGCCGATGACTTGAGTCGTCGGGTAGAGAGTTTGGGGAGTTTGGCGCATCTTCCAGTACCGGAGAGACCTCTAGCATGGGATGTTTAGTCCTTAGCTAGCTTGCTATTCAGATTGGATATTTCGGAGCCGAGTCGGGTATTGGCTTATGTGGTCTTTAGGTCTTCTCTTTATGACCGTATTAGGGAGTGTGAATATGATGACCCCCATCTTCTCATCTTTAGGACAGGGTTCGTCAAGGTGATGCTAGAGATGTGACTATTGGTGATGATGGTGTGTTGAGGATGCATGGTCGGATATGTGTCCCTAGTGTAGATGGACTACGGGAGTTGATTCTTGAGAAGGCACACAGCTCGTGGTATTCCATCCATCCGGGTGCCGCGAAGATATACTAGGATTTGAGACAGCACTATTGGTGGAGGCGGATGAAGAATGATATAGTTGGGTTTACGGCTTGGTATCTCAACTGTCAGCAGGTTAAGTATGAGCATTAGAGATCGAGTGGATAGCTTCAGAGGTTAGAGATCCCAGAGTGGAAGTGGGAGCGGATCACCATGGATATCTTAGTTGGGCTCCCATGGACTTCGAAGAAGTTCGATGCTATTTGGATTATTGTGGATCGGCTGACCGAATCCCTTAACTTCATTCCAGTTGGTACTAACTACTCTTCAGAGCGGTTGGCTGAGATTTACATCCGAGAGATTGTTCGTCTTCGTGGTGTCCCAGCTTCCATCATTTTAGATAGAGGCACACAGTTTACATCACAATTTTGGAGGGCCGTGTAGCGAGAGTTGGTTACTAAAGTTGAGTTGAGCACAACCTTTCACCCTCAGAAGGACGAACCGTCCAACTATGCAGATATTGAAGGACATCTTACGCGCTTGTGTCATTGACTTTGGGGGTTCATGGGACCAGTTTCTGCCGCTCGTGGAGTTTGCATATAACAACAGTTATCTGTTGAGCATTCAGATGGCTCTGTACGAGGCTTTTTATGGGAGGCAGTGTATATATCCAGTGGGATGGTTTGAGCCGGGTGAGGATAGGCTCTTGGGTACAGACTTGGTCCAGGATGCATTAGACAAGGTCAAGTTGATTCAGGAGCGGGTTTGCATGGTGGAGTCTAGACAGAAGAGCTATGTAGACAAGAAGGTCCGTAATGTGTCTTTCATGGTTGGGGAGAAAGTTCTGCTAAAGGTATCACCCATGAAGGGTGTTATGAGGTTCAGGAAGAGCGGCAAGCTTAGCCCCTGGTTCATTGATCCTTTTGAGATACTTCAGAGCATAGGGAAAGTGGCTTACAATCTTGCCTTGCCACCTATACTGTCGAGTGTGCAACCAGTATTTCATGTTTCTATGCTCCAGAAGTATATTGGCGTTCCGTCCTATGTTTTGGATTTCAGCGCGGTTCAGTTGGATGATGATATGACTTATGATGTGTAGCTGGTGGCCAATTTGGAGCGCCAGGTTTGAAAGTTGAGGTCAAAGGATATAGCTTTAGTGAAGGTGTAGTGGAGAGGTCAGCCTATGGAGGAGGCCACTTGGGAGACCGAGAGGGAGATGCGGAGCAGATCTCCAAACCTATTTGAGACTCCAAGTATGTTTCTAGACCCGTTCAAGGACGAACGTTTAAGTGGGGGAGGATGTAACCACCCGGCCGGTCGTTTCGAGACCAGTTTCCCCCATTTATGCTTCTTTTGTTCTTTATAGCTATATTATATCTTACCGGGTAGGTTGGTTCGGGTCCTGAGTGGTTTTGAAGTGAATTGAAACATTTAGTCTCTTAATTAGAATCTTAAATTGGAAAAGTCAACCAGATGTTGACTTGTTTGTAAATGACCTTGTATTTGAATTTTGATGGTTCCGTTAGCTTTATTAGGTGATTTTTGACTTAGGAGTGCATCTGGTATATGATTTAGAGGTCTGTAGTGGAATTAGGCTTGAATTGGCAAAAGTTGGAAATTTGACGATTTTGGTCGATAGTGAAAATTTTGATATCGGGGTCAGATTTGATTTCCAGAAGTTGGAGTAGGTTCTTGGTGTCATTTATGACTTGTGTACAAAATTTGAGGTCAATTGGACGTGATTTGATAGGTTTCGACGTTGTTTGTAGACTTCGAAAATTTCAAAGTTCACTAGGCTTGAATCTGGGTGTAATTCGTGTTTTTGATGTTGTTTGAGGTGATTTGAGGATTCGATTAAGTTCGTATCATGTTATGGGATGTGTTGGTATGTTCGATTGAGATCCCGAGGGCCTCAGGTGAGTTTTGGATGGTTAACCGATCATTTTTTGTCTTTGGAAGATGGTTGCTAGCTGCTGGAATTTTTATTCTAGTGTCCTTATACACGATCGCATAAACTCATCCGCGATTGTGTAAGCTTATTTGGGGCAGAGGTGATTTTGTTCTATGCGGTCACAGAGTAAGGGACGCAATCGCGTAATTGTATTAAGATGTGCATCGTGAATGTGTGGCTGAGGCCGTGTTCGCATATAAGAATTTGAGCAGTAGAGGAGGGGAGGAAATTGCTCTACACGATCGCGTGGGGCTAGACGTATTCGCATAGGTTTGAGAGACATTGATACGCAATCTCTTGGTGATTCCGCGTTTGCATACGATAAAAAGTGTGGGCAGTCTGCTTTGTGCTTTGCGATCGCGAGGCCATTTGCGTGATCCCGATGAAGGATAACTGGGCAGCATATTTAAATGTTCAAAACGAGGGTTTGAGTTCATAACATAAAAATTGATTTGGGAGCTCGGTGGGAGGCAATTTTTGAAGAGATTTTCATGTGGGTGTTCGGGGTAAGTGATTCTCCATTGGTTTTGACTAAATTCCGTGATTATAACCTTAATTTCTTCATTTAATTTATGATTTGGGATATAAAATTGGGAAAAAGAGGAAGAACCCTTGAGTTAGATTTTGGAGTTTTTGAATGGGATTTTGTTATCGGATTTAAGTAAATTTAGTATGGTTAGACTCGTGAGTGAATGGGCTTTCGGGTTTTGTTATTTTTGTCAGATTTTGAGACATGGGCTCGGGGCCGGGTTGAGTCCAATTTCGGACTTTTGGCTATAATTTAATACTTTTCTTGTGGATTTGATCCCTTAGCCTAAATTGATTGTGTTGTACTACTTGTGGCTAGAGCGGGTTGTTCGGAGGCCGAATTGAGAGGAAAATTCATTGTGGAGTAGAGATTTGCTTGGTTTGAGGTAAGTAACGCTTTCAAACTTGGTCCTGAGGGTTCGAAACCCTAAATTTACTATTATGTGATTGGCATTGAGGTGACTCGCACGCCAAATGATGGACGTGCAGGCGTGCACCGTGAGGATTGTGACCTGGTTGGCTCCATGGCACCGTATAATGACTCTATCTCGTTGTTGTTCATATTTTCACTATGTGATAAAGTAAATGAACGGTCGATCATGTTAGATATCATGTTTAGGCTTGCTACTGGTATTGTGGATACCCAAGTGGTCGTTTCTTGCTAGCACTTTACTGTTTTACATATATTTTGTACTCAGTCATGTCCATGCATTTTATGTCATATACCAGTTGTAAATAATAAATTGCGTCGAGAAAATTAAAATCAAGACCGAAAAATATTGCAACAATCGTAGTATTTTATTTCGTATATTATGAGTGTACAATCTCTATGAATCCTCTGATTCTTCTTTTCAATATAAATTCAAGGGCCTTTGAGCTTGATCTTGAATTTTAATTTGATTTATCCGTCGTGAACACTTTGATTGTTGCCACAAATTTTATCACGAACAAGTAGCCTTGATCTTAAACACCTTGTATTTGATTTGACTTCGTTCTTGATCTTGAATACTTGAATTGTTCTTTGTTCTTGAGCTTGGACTTGGTTGCTTGAAGCTTGTAGAGAAATTTGCGGTGTTTGATCCACGAGCTCTCTCTTGCTTCTTGTTATAACTTCTGGTATCCTTTTTTGGGTTATGGAGACCCCTATTTATAGTTGTGGAAGGGAGGAGTTGTGATAAGAACAAACTCTTTCCGACCAATCAAATCGAAGTGTGATATAACTACATTTGATTGGGAAGAACATGTCACTTGCACATGTGGCGCCATCCCCAACACTACTTATTCGTCCAGTACATGTATCCAAATCTCATTAGGATTGAAACAACCTCCCAACTAACTGCATAGGAGATTTATATAAACCCCATGCCCATATGTTTATTAAGCATCAAATTGTAGCATCTACAAGCTTCCTTGGCTACGTGTTTTCACTAGTAGGAGGCAATCCCAAGGTAACTTCTTCTTCTATTTATTTTCCATCGTCTTTTTCATCTTTTGTTTTTTTTTAAGTAACTTTGTAAAACTACGAAGTCCTTTAAAATTTGTAGAGAAGACCCATAAAAGTTCGTGCAAAGATTCTTAAAGCTCGTGGTCAGGATCTTTAATAGTTCACAGCAAAGAGCTAAAGACTTCATTTTATTTGAAAACTTGACTTTCTTTATCATTGGCAAAGACCATTACACCGTCCCAGTCAGAGATTTTATTTTATTTTTGAGGAAAAAACCATTACACCGCCTGAGCCAAAAATTTATTTTGTCTGAAGCTAAGACCATTACACCGTCTGAGCTAAAGACTTAATTTTTATTTGAAGTGAAGACTATTACACCGTCTAAGATAATGACTCCATCTTGTTTGATGATTTAACTTCATTTTATCTGAGGCATAGACCATTACATTGTCTGGGCCAAAGATTTATTTTGTCTGAAGTGAAGACCATTACACCGTCTAAGCTAATGATTTCATCTTGTTTGAAGATTTAACTTTATTTTATCTGAGGCATAGACCATTACACTGTCTAAGCCAAAGACTTCACTTTATTTGAAAACTTGACTTTCTTTGTCTATGGCAAAGAACATTACATCGTCCAAGCCAAAGACTTTGCATTTTCCATGCTTGGTAGGATTAGTCTTGAGATATGACACATTATATCATGAATTTAAGGCGATGAATTTCGCATTTCTAAGTTAATTGCTAATAAACACTTTTCTATCTTTTTGCAGTTTAAACATGGTTTACTTCAAACACTCAAGAATTTCTTCCTATAATTCGCAATGCCTTATTATCTAGGACCATAAGGGAAGCAAGGAGGGAACAAGGTTACCAGTTAATAGGTCATTAATCGACCAATATGATGCAGCTTCATGGGTACCTTTGAGGGACCCACCTTATTTAGCAAACTGGACGCTTGAATACAATAGTCGTCCTCCCAAGACATGGATGCTTTGCACCACTACTCATCATGCTTGGAATGTCGCGAGTACCTTACCATGCCTAGGGCATCGAATTATTAACAAGGAAACTTATTGGGGAAATGATTTGTCATTCGGCGATGAATTTCATTGCGCTCCTGGCTATTGGGAATGGACAGAATATGTCTTAAGTAGGTGTCGCTTGGTATAGAGGGTGCACGAATTTATGACACCGTATATGCTTCACTCTTCACGTATGACCGTAATACGAATATCATGCAGGCTTTTTGTGAGGAATGGTGTCTTGTTACCAACACATTGCTTACCTCTGCTGGAGAACTATCCTTATCACTTTGGGATTTGTATAAGATCGGTGGTTTGCCTATAACAGGATCTCCTTACAAGGAAGTTGTGCCAAATGTTGAAGAGTTTATAGGAACGTACGGCAAGGGGAGAAGGTTTCTTCCCCAGACTTGTGAGGATTTGTTTGATGCCTTCCATCGGCTTTGAGAGGGAGGTAGCAACGATCTAAAGGTTTCTGCGAAAAAATGGGTAGAGTTCTGGTGCAGAAAGACAATGAAGTATACTCAGCCTCCTTTAAGGAAAGAAAAGAAGACTGCTCGTTTGAAATCGACACACAACCCTACCGGGGTCATAGAGGAAGCAGTTAATTGGTCGACTGTTGAAGAAGCTTTGTTCCATAAGCTAGGAGTTATGTGTGACAAGAAAGACGAGACGTATTTGGCTGCTTTTCTATCTTGTTGGTTATGTATTTTTGTGCTCCCTTCAAAAGATGGTGACTTCATTTGTCCTGGGAACTTTAAGATCGCATGCCATCTTGCTTGTAAACGAAGAGTTAGCCTTGCAGTTCCGGTCTTAGCCAGAATATATAAGGGTTTGAACGAGATTTCAAAGTGCTCGTTTCTTAATCCTGCTCAAACTTTCTTTCCAGCTCATTATGTGTATGGTTGGTTAGCCCATTATTTTAAGACTCATTTTTCGTATGCAAAGGGGCCAGTTGTTCCTCTCATGGCCACATGTTCAGGTGAAGGTGATGCTAGATATTTTGGGAAAGAGGAAGCAAGGAAGCGTATTCATAATGGAGAAAATATCATTTGGACTTTGACAATGCCCCGCAAATTTGATTCGTACCGCTACTATGACGATGGTAAGGAAGATGAGCTAGAGTTAAATTTCTTTATGAGTATTCACTCGAATTATCTTCCTTTGAGGGACGGAGTCAACTTTATTATTGAACCTTGCAGCCCTCATCGATTTAGCCACCAATTTGGTTTTTATCAAGACACCCCTGGTTGCTTGGAGCAAGATTTTCGTGAGGCCTCATTAGAAGAAGGGTTAAGACTTGCACGGATTTGTGTGTTGACTAGATCTAAGCCGAGGGCGGTATTTCCTCCTTTTGGGTCCAATATGAAGAAGCTTACATCGTCTAACTATAGATCTTGGTGGGCAAGGGCGCATGGAAGCCTTCTTGAAGACCACATACAATTTTTGATGAATACTGTTGATCCAATCACAAATACCATTCAAGACCGGATCGAGGATGTCTTAGTGATTGATAGGGTTCCTGCTTTATAGTCCAAGGTAATTGAGATGTGCGCAGGCTGTGGACCCATGCTACACAAAGAAGTTCAAAGAGAATAGATCCATACTCCAGTTGACAAAAGTATTATTCCATTTGGTGTAGTCGTTAATGCCTATAATAAGCGCCTATCCCAAGAGGAGAGTGATAGCAGCAAAGGAGATCAATATTGGAAAAGGAAAAGGCCAAACCCAGAAGGGGCTGTAGAGGTCCAAAGCGTTGATAGCCCTTCAAGAACACTAACAACTCAGAACGAGAAGGTAAAAGAAAACATAAACTTTTCCTTTTTGTTATCCTTATCCAAATGAATTTGCTAAAGTGTCCTTACATTTATTTATTCATTTATATGTTGGAGCGTTGCAACGAGTAAGGCCACAAGATAGTGGCGAGTCTGTAGCATGACCGAACCCACATAAATCATCTTCCATAGCTAAGGCAGATCAAGAGGAAACTTCTATTTCTCATGATGAAATTAGGGCAAAGTTGGGTTCTGATTTGCGTGAACGACCAACAATTGCAGCTTTAGTTTTTGATGGAAAGAAGGTTGTCTTGTATATTCGAAAGGAGTCTATCTTGAAGCTTTGGACTTCAATTCAGAGTAGGGTGAAGGCAGCAATGCATACAATGTCTCTGAGCTTGAAGAAAATACTAAAGTGATCCTTGAGGCAATGGATGGGGATGATGTGGATATTTCCCCTTTGAGAAGCCTATTAGAGTCTCTTTTTGAGCTTGCTGCTTCATATAACAAGACGCGGTTGGCTTTATCTGAGAAGGTTGAAGAGACTGCAAAATCATACGTTGAGGCACACCTTACAAATTTCATGATTGAAGAAGAAGAAAAGGTTAGAGAAGTGTCATCTATCTGCCAGTCCCTAGTCACAGTGAAAGAGAAGATAGAGAAGCTCTATGAAAAAGAAAAGGACTTAGAAGCCCTTTTAGAAGTTGCTGAGAGAGAAGTTGAAGAAGCCAAGTTAGGAGCCTCAACTACCATAAAGGAGTATGACGCATGATGCACTGCCTTGTTGACTGCTGATGACTTGGTCGATTTGGAGAAGAAGAAGAAGTTCTTTCAAGCTATACTCAAGGATTTGGCCAACTACAAGTTGTTCTTAGATTAGGCTATTAACACTAATTTATTTGTTTATTTCCTTCCTTCATGCATTTGATTGTTTAGTAGATGTTCTCATCAACAATAAAACTTCTTTTGCTTCACTTTATTTTGCGCGTTCTCATTAATGTTCCCTTTTGTTTTCAAGTGATTTATGGATTTGAAGACTTGACATGCTTGCAAATTTTAACTTTAAGAACTAGCCGGCTTGAACACTTCGAATTGATGATGTAACAAACCTAGAAAAATTAACTTGACTTAAAATCGGAGACTTCAACTTGAATACTTAGCCTCTTATTAAAGAAACTACAATAATTCCATCAAAGACCTCAATTTGGCATGGGGGACTTGCCCCCATTGAGCCATCAAGACAAGATAGAGGGTTTAACAAAAGAATACATGTACACCTAATTTTCTAGTGTCGATCAAGTGAATTATATTCCATCATACCTCATTTGAAAAATGCCTTGGGTAATATGTATTTTTTGAACTCATATAACTGAACTTAGAATGAAACCCTAAGCCGCCTAAATAGCTCGGTGAAGAGGATCAAGTCATTTCGTAGTTCGAAATGGGTGAGTTTTTTTTTTTTGCGTCCTAACTTTTGCCTAGGCCACCTCTTTCGAGGTTTTCAACCTAGCGGACCTTTTTTTTTTGTGGACCGTGCAAAATTTATACCCTTGCGGGCAAGGAGTACAGGAACATGCAGTTTACGCTCATGCGTCAAGGAGCGTTGCAACTTCAAGGATAATACTTCTTCAAACATTTTCCATTGATAGGGCCGATTCTCATGCCATCTGTATCAACCAGCTTCTAAGCCCCACTTGAATAAGCTTCTTGCACGACATATGGCCCATCCCATTTTGAAGTTAACTTCCCTACAAGTTTATGGGAAGTAATAATGGGTCTTCTTACGGGAAGGACTTGATCTCCTACTTGAAAGGATCTCGGGTGAACTCTTTTATTGAAGGCCCGAGACAATCGAGCTTGATAACATTCAAGACGCTTGAGCTTCCAACCTCTTCTCATCAAGAGCCTCTAACTCTGCTAATCTAAGTCGAGCATTTTCTTCATCAGTGATCCCTTCTTGAATAGCCAGCCGTAATGAAGGTATTTGATGCTCAAGTGGCAAGACAACTTCGACTCCATAAACAAGTGAATACAGAGTCGCTTGTTTTGGCGTGCGGTGAGTCGTCCTATATGCCCATAAAGCTTCTTCCATACGGTCATTCAAATCTCGTTTGGATTTGGAGATGACTTTCTTCGGTAAGTTGCATAGAGTTTTTTTTAATGCCTCAGCTAGACCATTGGCGGAAGCATTGTACATCGAAGAGTTACATTGCTTGAAGCCAAAGAGATCACAAATTTTCTTCATCAACCTATTATCGAATGGCTTTCCATTATCCTTTATTATGTAACGAGGAATGGCAAAGCGATAGATTATGTTTACTCGGATGAAGCTTGCAATATTTTCCTTCTTTACTTCCTTAAGAGCAACAACTTCAGCCCACTTTGAGAAGTAGTCAGTTGCAGCCAATATGTATAGGTGCCCACCATAAGACTTTGGCAGTGGTCCAACAACATCCAATCCCCAAGTGTCAAACGGCCAGGATGCAACAGTCGAGTGCAACACTTCAGGAGGTTGATGAATAAAATTCGCATGGAATTGACAAGCCTTGCATCTTCGAGCGTAGTCCAAGAAATCTTTTACCATCATTGGTCAATAATATCCCATCCTTTTTATATGGAAGTGGAGCTTTGGTCCAGACTGGTGTGATCCACATACTCCAGAATGTTCCTCTTGCAAAGCTTGGAGTGATTCTTCTTCCCCTAAGCATCGCAAGAGTACTCCCTCGAACAAAATTCTGTATAGTGTATCTTTGTAGTAAAGAAAGAGAGGTGCACGACAACGAATTTCGGTCTTTCTCCTCGTATTTTCAGGAGTATCCTATAGCATAAGTAGTCGATAATGGGTGGTCTCCATTCTTCTTTCTTAACTTCAGAAACATCGACAAGATGTTTGAGTTCATTTTCTTCACCTTCAGCCTCACTTGGCAGTGGTACTACCCATTTTTGGCAGACAGTAACTTTCGCTTGATCAGGCAGGGCTAATGATGAAGCTAGGGCAGTTAAAGCATCAGCCTTCTTATTTTCTTTCCTTGGCACATGCTGAATAGTCACATCACCGAGCCACCCCATTATCTTTTTAGCTTAATCATGATATGGGCATAGTTTAGGATTCCTAACCTCATAAATACACAAAAGCTGATTGACCACTAAATGGGAGTCACCAAAGACTTGCAATTGCAATTCCTTCATATCAACGGCCATCTCAAGACCAAGTATTAATGCTTGCTACTCAGCAACATTGTTGGAACAGAGTTATGTCAAGGTGAAGGAGTAGGGCAAGACTTCACCTTGGGGAGTGACAAATACTATGCCAGCACCAACACCAGCTCCCCCGCGATGCGCAGCACCATCAAAGTACATCTTCCATGGAAGGTGAACTTCAATGACCATTGCATCTTCATCAGGTAGTTCGTCAGTTAGCTCCCAGTCATCAGGTATAGGGTGATCTGCCAAGAAATCTGCTAACGCTTGTCCCTTTATGGCCTTTTGAGGGATGTACATGATTTCAAATTGTTGAAACTGAAGGTACCACCTTGCTAGTCGATTACTAAGGACAGGTTTTGACATCACGAACTTGATGTGATTTTCTCTAGAAACCAAACAGACGACATGAGCTTGAAACTAGTGCTTCAACTTTTGAATTGAGAAGACTAGAGCCAAACACAACTTTTCGATTGGTGAATAATTCAGCTCGTTTGGTGTCATCATCCTGCTCAAGTACTAAAGAGAGTTTTATTTCCCCTCACTATTTTCTTGGGACAACAGCGCTCCAACAGAACTTTCTTGTGCTGAAATGTATAGTATCAGTGACTTTCCAGGTATCGGGGCTGCCAAAACTGGAGGTTTCATCAAGTATGTTTTGATACTTTCAAAGGCATTGCTACAAGCTTTGTCCCACTTGAAAGGAACGCCATTCTTCATGAGGCAACTGAATGGTTGGCACCTCCCAGCTAGGTTTGAGATGAATCTCCTAAGGTATGCTAGCTTTCCTTGCAAACTTTTTAATTCATGAATATCCCGAGGCTCAGTAATTTTCAGAATTGCATCTACTTTGGCTTGGTCAATTTTGATCCCTCGATGCCGGACAATGAAACCCAAGAACTTTCCGGAGGTAACTCCAAAGGCACATTTCAATGGATTCATCCTAAGTTGGTATCTCCAGAGCAACTCAAACACCATCCTCAAGTCTTTCAAGTAGTCTCCCTTCTCTCTTTATTTCACCACCAAGTCGTCAACATAACATTCGACATTCTTGTGAAAGATCGTCAAAAATATTCTGCATAGCCCTTTGGTAAGTAGCACCAGCGTTCTTCAAGCCAAAAGGCATTACCTTGTAGCAATAAATACCCTTGGGGTGCGGAATGCAGTAAGCTCTTCATCTTTTGGTGCCATGCAAATTTGGTTATAGCCTGATGAACCATCCATAAATGACATTGCGTCATACCCAGTAGTAGCATCGATCATCAACTCTGGAATAGGAAGTGGTAATTCATCTTTGGGACACGCATTATTGAGATCCCTGAAGTCGACGCACACTCGAATTTGGCCACTCTTCTTATTTACAAGGACAATACTTGAGACCCACGTTGGGTATTTAACTTCCCGGATAAATCCAACTTCAATGAGTTTGTTAACTTTGGTTTCAATCAGGGGGACCAAGTCCGACCTAAAACACCTTTGAGCTTGCTTAACAGGACGAGCGCCACTCTTGACCGCAAGGTGATGGACTTCGACCTTAGGGTCCAAGCCAGTCATTTCCTTGTAACTCCAAGCAAAGACATCCCTAAACTCCTTGAGTAGCTCAATATAATTGTTTTCTTCGTCAACTTCTAGTAAAGCACTTAGGTAGGTGGGTCTTGGTTCTTCATCAGTGCCAAGGTTATCTTCTTTTAAGGCATCAACCGTTGCCTTCACCCCTTCTTCAAGTTCTGGGGGAGTATATTTCGCATCTTCATCTTCTTGAGGGTCCCCATAGTTAAAGGATATGTGATAACATGGTGAAACATCGTCCAATTTCTCATCATCCTACATTAAAGATAAAACACCATGCTCGCTTTGTGCAGTAACATGATACGAAGAACCCACACTTTCTTCATCTTCATCATGTTATTTAGTGTAGACCATAGTGTATGGCTTCACCTTCAGTAATTCATCACACGAAACCATGACTTTTGTTTTTCGCTTCATTCTAGAAGGAACCAAACTTTGGAAATTTTTAGAGATCTTCTGAATTTTGGGCAAAGCGGGTGTTCTTGTATTTAGATAATTTCTCTTGAACTTATTCCCCTTCTTTAATGGACCAAATCTCTCAAATACGGAAGTTCTCACAGTTGATTTTCCAAGTCGGTCGAAGACGGAAGGCCTGTTAGAAGCGGTAGATTCGTCTTCTATAGTGATATAATTGCTACTCACCCTCCTTATTGAGATGCACACTGGTGACAGTTGCTTGTATCCCAAACCTTCACGTGGTTGCCTCGTTGCAGCTTCTGATAGGAGCTTACCTAACTTTGACGACTCATTGGGATTGTATCAAACTTTTGCAAATAGCTTGTAAGTGTTAGGATCAAAACCTTAATCTATTCCCTTTGTAGGGAGTTCCACATTCGGCAAACGATTTTGGGCTACAAACCCCGCAAGAGGCTTCGTGGACAACTTTACTGCCTCAATTCGTTTTACCGGAAGAGTTAACTCCTTTAGCGTGTCAGTTTGGAAATTAGATGATTCGCCCTCGTCTTTCTTTCTTTTAGGGACATATTGGAGGTTAGGACTTACTTTCTTGCCATAAGATGCAATATCCCCTCTATGGGATTTATTCATATTGGGTTGTACCTCCTCAATAACGGTTTTTGCTTTACCAATAGTCACCTCAGCTCTTTTGGTTATGGGCTCGTCATTCTTGCTTTTCATGCCATCATCAACCTTTAGCTCCTTCACAATGCGGTTCTTCAAGTAGAACTTTGCATCGGCGAAGTGTGACTCTACCTCGGTGAATGACTCACCATCAGCAACTATCTTCTTCTCGACTTCACCCTCGTAGTATTTTAAAAATTGATGGTAGGTAGATGGAACTACTTTATTCTCATGTATCCAAGGCCTTCCAAGAAAAAAATTATATGAATTCTTCACATCGATCACATGCAACCATGAACTTGATTGCATATGTTCAATAGTGATTCCCAGCCTGATCGCGCTTATGGCTCTTTTCTTCCTTTGTTGTAACCTTGGATCATCACACAACTTTCTGAGAGTTCGTTCATGGGAATACCAAGTTCTTTCACAGTGCGAATTGGCAAAATATTCACTGAGGATCCTCCATCAACGAAAATTTGATTTACCCTTTCATCACGCATATAGCTGACCAGGTACAATGGGAGGTTATGAGGAGTGTTACCTAGCAGAAGATCGTTATTTGTGAACGTGAATATTTCCTCACAAGAATTAAATTCTTGAGGAGTGGGCTTGATAAGCTTTTTCGAAGATGGTTCCAACGGTAGGTCATCAATCTTTTCTTCCCCTTCGTCAGTATGGCAACAAGAGGCATCAATACCACCATGGAAATCATCATGCAGAACCAACTTGGTAAAAACTCTTCCAAGGTCGCTGGATGTCGTGACTTTTGAGGGTTGTGAACCTCTATTTTCGCTTTCTTTACATGCTTAACTGGGTTCCATCTCCTAGGTCTTTTCACCATTATTTTCCTCGTTGGTTGTTCCATTGATCCTTTTTGTGGCTCCTTTAGTGGCGCCTACGATGAATCACCAACTTCCAACCTTAATTATCCTCAGGTTGACCGTCTTCAACTTTGTAGCTCTCCAGTAATTCTTCATCTTTACTTTCTTTAGAACTACGTAATTCGTCTGGATTGAATGAGAAAAATATGATTGAGACTTGGTTTGTGCTTGCTTTCTCATCTTCAAGCACGATCTTCTTTTCACGAGCTTAGTCCATAACTTTGTTCTTGAAGACAAAGCACTTCTCCAGAGGGTGGCTCACAAGTCGATGATATTTATAGTAATTTGGGTCATCAATTTTCTCAACTTCATTTGGTCGCTTCAACTCTGGAAAATCAATGAGATTTAACTAGAGGAGTTCTTCAAAGATAGCTGGCATATCAGAATCTAGAAATGGGTACTTTTTTTGTTGCATTTCTTTTAGAGTCAACTTTCCACTTGGCTTATCTTGAAACAAAGTGGATTTCATACTCTGCTTCTTGCTCACCTTCGTCGTGAACTTCAAAGGTGATGTCGACATTCATAGCTTCTTTATTTTCAGATCTTGGTACAAACTTGCTAACGACACTTGGGGTGCTTGTTGTCCTAACGAGCTTTCTTTGCTCCTCGTAACTGGTCCGAAGCTTCCAAAGGTAACTTCGAGTATGTTTTCCACATCAGAATAGAACCTGGAATTAGCAGACTTGGCGGAAGTTGAACGGGAGTTGATTTTCTTGGAAGTCATTTCGTTGTTCTTGAACTTTGGTGATTGAAAAGTTAAGATGAGAGGTAGAGATTGTCCCACTGGGCGTGCCAGAATTTGTAGACGATAAATTGCGTCGAGAAAATAAAAATCAAGACCGAAAAATATTGCAACAATCGTAGTATTTTATTTCGAATATTATGAGTATACAATCTCTATGAATCCTTTTATTCTTCTTTTCAATATAAATTCAAGGGCCTTTGAGCTTGATCTTGAATTTTAATTTGATTTATCCATCGTGAACACTTTGATTGTTGCCACGAATTTTATCACGAACAAGTAGCCTTGATATTGAACGCCTTGTATTTGATTTGACTTTGTTCTTGATCTTGAATACTTGAATTGTTCTTTTTCTTGAGCTTGGACTTGGTTGCTTGAAGCTTGTAGAGAAATTTGCGGTGTTTGATCCACGAGCTCTCTCTTGCTTCTTGTTATAACTTCTGGTATCCTTTTTTGGGTTATGGAGACCCCTATTTATAGTTATGGAAGGGAGGAGTTGTGATAAGAACAAACTCTTTCCGACCAATCAAATCGAAGTGTGATATGGCTACATTTGATTTGGCAGAACATGTCACTTGCACATGTGGTGCGATTTCATTGGCCTTTTACTTTGACTTGACAGTCTTGTCATTATGACACGTGGCATGATCCCATTGGCACTTTTGTTTGACTTGGTGTGCCACGTCATTTGACACGTGGCACCAAACGGAGCCTCTACGAAGATGACATCTTGGGCTTAATGAAGTGGGCTCATCACTTTAGCCCAATTAAATGGGCTAACCCAATGGATTAAGACTCATTTATTTAATCCATTTATATTGGAACTATATAATTAATCCATTTATATATTATCCCTTAATATTTATTTGTACCAATATATCTTGAATTTAATATATAGTCCAAATTAATTTATGAATTTAATTTTTCAAATTTTATATACTTACACCAGTCTCAGTTGCTATTGATTGCATCCTCATATTACTGTTTCGGGCTAGTTTCGTGATATTTTGAGCCCATGAATGAGACTGGAAAGGTTGAGGACTGGGTGAGGCTGAGAGCCGATTGTGTGTGATAAATATGGGATCGAGCTACACGCCGCAGCGGATATATTGATGTTATCATAGCGCTTGGGCTGTAAGATCCCCTCCGGAGTCTGTAACACACCCCTAGTGAGCACGATTGATATGATTAAAGGGTGGATCTTCCCTAGACATGGATCTTGTTCGAAGTACATGTTACCTGCAGTTGGATCTTCTCCATCGGAATGAATGTCCCTTATTCCTCGGTGCTGGGTAACCTATGGTCAGCATTGTATATATTCCGGGATGGATCTTCTCTGGGCCGTATGACCCATATACAGTATCGAGTGTTTGAGATATCGAGAGTGAGGGAATTTTAGGATGACATCATGGTGCATTACTTACAGTATGTGTATTTGCATGTTGTGGCAGTAGAGTCATATTCATTACACTGTACGGATGCTTTATTTCCCGGTTATGAATTGCCTAATTGTTTTAAGAGCATGGTTACATTTCTGCACATTTATTTCATGTTATTCTCACCGGTTGAGTTCGTCACTCTCTACAGTCCATAATTTGGACTTGTTACTTACTAAGTTGGTGTACTCACGTTACTCCCTGCACTTTGCGTGTAGATTCAGGCATTTCTGGTCACGTCGGCGGTTGCTAATTTAGGCATTGGAGTCGGGGACTATCGAGGTAGCGGCACGACGTTCGTGGACCTTGATTTCCCTTCCCTAGTTTATCTGCATTTTGAGTTTATTTCTCTAGATACTGTTGTGGACTATGTTCTGGTTATTTGACGCTCATGTACTCAGTGATGCCTCGATTATTGGGACAATTGTTTTGTATTTTGGATAGATTCTATTTTCAAAAAGGCTTCTATTTAAATGTAAAATCTTTCCGCTGTTATTTCAAAAAGATGTTTTTACTGTATTGGAAAGGAAATGTTGACTTTAGGCTTGCCAGTCCCACGATAGGCGCCATCACGACATGTTAGGTTTTGGGTCGTGACACTACCCGGGCTATAGCATAATTAGTAGCTACGCACAAACTCTTGTTACCTCGTACATACGTAGCCCCCCACAAATAGATACACATACTAATTAATTTACCTGTGAGGTAAATTCCCTCTTACAAAATTAGAAAAGAGACTTACCTCGTCTCAAAGGCTACTTTTCAGTCCAAGATTATGCTCAAACTCTCAATTTGGTGCCAAACAATCCAAAACTAATCAAATAGTATATAAACTAATCAATACTTGCTCAAAAGTATGTATTCCAACTATTTAAGAGGTTACCCAACCCTAAATGTAAGTGATGCGTGGCTAGAATTCATGATTTTTAGCATTATACACCGTGCATTTTAGGTGTTTTAATG